>VZUI01084773.1:0-35291 GCA_013401135.1 Cettia cetti | reverse complement strand
GAAGAAAGAGAGAGGGGAAGAGAGAGGTATTTTTGCAATAGACTAGCCAATAAATTTGTTGTGAGCACAAACATCTGTAGTGTGGGACAGTCAACTGAGACCCTTTATTTAGAGCAGATTCCTCAGGAATGATATAGCTCCGGTAATCTGGGGTTTGCCAGTCTTTATCCTTAAGTCATGAGCTTGAGTGATGCTGCGAGCCAGGACAATTGTGGGATCATAGGACAATTCAGGCTGAAAGTGACCTTTGGATGCCATCAGGTCCAGTCTGCTGCTTAAATAAGGCCACAGACCCTGGGGAATCTCCACCCGTGCAGTTGTTCAGAAATCTCTTGAAGATGGCCATGAGTAACTTGGTCATGTTTAGAGGTTGCTCTGGAGTGAACAGAGGTAGGGAGGTAGCTAGGGAGGTCCCTTCCAGAATAAATCTTTCTGACAGTAATTCTAAGGAAGATTTAAATGCCTTTGCCACTTTCTGGCTAATTGCACCCATTGTTCAATTTCAATCAAAACATGTCATCATCAAGTCATGTGTACAATAACTTGGGGATTACTTGTTGGACATTTATAAATTCCATTCCCCCAAAGTCAGACTTCCCTCTCAACTCAGCAGCAGCTCTTACCTGCTCTGTCGTCAAATGTAATCCCCTACCCTGAAGGGTCAAAGTTCTTCTCCACCTTTACTTCCTTCTCTTATTACTGAATACCCACAAGAATCCTTTGCTATTAGAAAAAAAGCTTTGCAGTAGCAAATGCAAAGTTCCTGAAACCAGCCCATCCATATCCCTCCTTGAGCCTTTCCTTTGCATTTTTGTAGGATTGCAATCCTCTCTGGTGCTGTGCCTGTGACATTCCAAGCAGAATGTATGGACTCTTAGAAGCATTTAGGCTGAAAGAAACCTTGAGGGGTTTCTGCTTCACACTGCTGCTCACAGCAGGATGGAGACTGGGAAGATATTGTTCCATGCTGGTTATGAAGCCAGGGGAGAGAAAGCAGTGTGGAACAGAAAGGTTTGTTACTGTTCTGCTGTGAAAATATTTCCCGCAGGGGGCTGAGGGCGCAGGAGACGCTGGGAAAATGGGCATGGCTGTGTCGGTGGGTGGGAACAGGAGGAGAGAGGCTGCAGGAAGGCACGGGGAGCTGATAGAGGCAGCGGGTCTCACCACAGGTAATGCAGCTTCAGCTGGGCATGGCAGCCACAGACAGACACAGAGATAGAAGTATCCTTAGGGACCATCCAAAGGAACCTTGGCAAGCTTCAGCATGTGCCCCTCCTGAGTTTCCAAAAGGCCAAGTGCAGCTCCTGTCTGACCAGCCCAGCCACCAGGGCAAGGAAATTGTGCCAAACAGGAGGTCAGCACAGAGGGAGAGAAACACTGCAGTGCAGAGCTGCCTTGTGACTGCTGTGACAATGCACAGCTCAGGGTGTGCAGCTGTCATTAGGCAGGGATGGAGGAGGGCTGAGACTCTGCTCGTCCAGGTAAATTTGCTCACAGCAAACATGGAATGCCTCATCATTCCTCATCCCTTATCAAAATAATACAGGTTTAAAAGCAAAACTGGTTTTACCATTATGATTAAAGAATTCAAATTAGTGAAAACATTTTGTTTATTATTTGATTAAGGGCAGTAGAAGACTGTATCATCACTACAATATTGACTTGAGATACAACCAAGCATGTGATAGCTAGGTAGAATCTGCAGGTGAGAGTTTGACCAGGATCAGCAACAACCTACTTGCTCACCTACATGCTTTTTGAGTCAAGCCTGAACTCACTGTTACTGACCAGTGAAACCAGAAGGAGACAAAATTCTCTGGGAAACATCCAGCAAAAGTATTTGTAAGGGACTGTATGAATCATTCTCTGGATACACAGATATCTCACCCTGAAAGAGCAGTATCTATATACAGAAAAGATGCACAAAACAGACTCACCACTGATTGCAAAAGATTCTTTAATGGCACCAACGCAAAATGGATTACAGACAATGGCAGAGGCCACAGTACCACAAGGGCCTTGCAAAGCAAGTTACAAAGGAAGTGGTGCTGGTTCTGTACTAACATCTTTTGTTTCACTTAGCAACAGCGACAACAATGCAGTGCTTCTACATTCTGTACCCCAGGACTCTGGAATGCCACCTGAGGGTACAATAGGTTTCACACATCTGGCATGTCTCTTAGCTTGGACACTCTTCCATATGATACAGCATGATGATTCTTGCATTTGTGAGGTGGGAGAAGAGTGCAAGGCAGGATAGTGAAGTACAGATCTGGAGTGCAGCATAGCAGGGAGCTCTCACATTCCCCCCATGACACTGGGGGAAAAGGCAACACAGGCAGAGGCAGAGATCTAGGTCTCAAATTTCTTGCTGGGGCTGCATCTTTTCTCAGCACTGCAGGATTTGCATTCTAGTAAGAGCGGCCAGCACGAAGGGGGCGCAGGAAGGAGAGCTTGTCATTGAAATCAATTGCCTTGTAATTTGGAAGGTGCTCATGCTCTCGTGCAAGGTATTGAATCCCACTACCATCACTGTGCTCACACAGCAGCCAGACACCTCTCTGGACTTTGTGGGAAGACATGATGTCATTGTCGTGTCCTGCAGCCAGGTTGGTTGCTTGTCTTATTATTCTGCTCTTCCCTCGATAATCAACATGTTCATACAGAGTGATCTGAGGATTGCTCAGATCTTCAGTGATCATCTGCAGAGAACTGATCTTATCATTCATATCTTTACCAACAAAGTTATGTTCTCCCTCCTCAAATACCAGAAATTGGCCTCCGTAGTCCTCATGCTCATAAGCCACCCAAGGCTGGCCAATTACTTTCACTGAGGAGACAATATCATTCCAATCTGCATCTTTTAGATTGTAAATGTTAGTGGTGAATTCTCTGGACAAACCCTGGAAGTTGGCATGCTCATAAATGATGATTTTTCCCATCTCAGTAGGATTTCTGGAATGCAGATTTCTTTCTATAGGAGATGGATCACAGCCTGCAGGAAGATAGAAAACAAGCAATGCTTGTAAGAAGACTTTATCCTCTAGATACAAAATGATGGAAAGCATGGTGGAGAAAAGGAAAAATAGAACATTTTTAGCAGAGGAAAAACATAGCAGCCGCTGGAAAGCTGTGAGGGCATGGCACAGAATTTTCAATTTTGAGGGAAAACAAAACAAGATAAATATCCAGAACTACCCAGTTCAAGTTGGATGTGTGTGTTGGTTCCGGCATATACCCAAGAGTAAGTTATAAAACACTCTCACATTCACCCCTCACAACTGTGCATCACTGGCCCCCTCCACCCTCTCCCTTGCTAAGGTTTGCTTCTCCTGCAGCAGCCTCTCCTCCTCCCCTGAGGATGGGTTCAGTCTCTGCACATGCAGACTGCAGAGCCTCACGTCTGTGCTGCAGCTCTCAGCCCAACACTAAAGCCTCCTTCCCTTCCCCTGCATTTCACAGCAGCTGCCCAAGAAACCCTGCCAGTTCTCCTGGACAAAGTGTGCCTCTTACCTTGATGTCAGCTGCAGGGCTGGGGAGAGCACTTCCTCCAGTGCAAGGCTGCTGTTTGTGATGGGCACCTCACCTGCCTCCATTTATACTTGCACAGAAGTGAAAGTGCGAAACACCAAATTCCACAGACCTGGGAGTGGTCGTAATCATGCTCAGGGATAAAAAACCGTTAATATTCTATCTCAGTTTCAATGTCCTACATCCAGACATCTCATTGCTCTGGTTCAAAAGTACATTGAAGTGTAAGTGACTTGATAAGCTTAGAATTTGTCTTCATGTTTGTCTTCCTTCCAAAGCCGTCTGAACCACAGTAATTGGAACACGTTAATTGGAAAAACCCCAGCTCCTTTGGCCTCTCCTCATCAGACCTGTGCCCAAGATCCTTGAACAGCTCATTGCTCTTCTCTGGACTCTCTCCAGCCCCTCCATGTCTTTCTTGCAGTGAATGCCCAGGACTGGACACAGCACTGGAGGTGTGGCCTCAGCAGTGCAGAGTACAGGGGGACAATCTCTGCCCTAGTCCTGCTGGCCACACCATTGCTGATCCAGGCCAGGTGCCACTGGCCTTACTGGCTCAGTCCACTGATCTCTCTGCAGAGCCTTCTTACCCTCCAGCACACAACACTCACACCCAAGGTGATGTTGCCTACAAACTGACTAAGGGGGAAGATCCAAGGATGGGGCACCCACATCTTCTCTAGACAACCTTTTCTGGTGCCTCACCATCCTTAGAGCGAAGAATTTCTTCCTAATGTCTAGACTAAACCTAGGCTCTTTTCAGCTTGAAAGAACATAGCAAAAAGTTTCTCTCTCTGCCTTTCTTATAAGCCCCTTTATATTTGAAGCACTGCAGTAAGGTCTCCCAGAAGCATTGTCTTCTCGAGGCTGAAAAACTCCAAGTCTCTCTGCCTTTCTCTGTAGGAAGTTCTGCAGCTCTCTGATCATTTTCATGGCCCAGCTGTAACATGTCTATGTCTCTCTTGTTCAGGAAACCCCACAGTTGCATGCAGTACTTCAGTAGAGTCTCACCACAGCAGATTAGAAGGGAAGAATCATCTCCCTCATCCTGCAAACTGCACTTTATACAGCCAGGATACAGTTGGCTTTATAGGTGGTGTCAGGTCATGTCCAGTTTTTCATCCACCAGTGTCACTGATGTCCCAGTTCCTTCTCCACAGGGCTGCCCTCAGCCCATTCATTCCTCAGCCTACACTGCTCCTGGTGATTGCTCTGACATCCAGTTGCAGGGTCTTGCACTCAGCCTTGCTGAAATTTATGGGGTTCACATTCGGCCATTTCTCAAGCTTCTTGAGGTCCTTAACAGTGCCTTCCTTCCAGCACAACACACCACTCAGCTTGGTGTCATCTCCAGACTTGCTGAGAGTGCACCTGAAGCTGTGTCTATGAGATCAAGGAAGATATTTAATAGCACTGGTGGCAGTACAGACCCTTGGGGGTGACCATTTGTTCATGGTTTCCATTGGTCCTGATAAGGTTTATCACTGTGGGCGTGACAGCACAGGCATTTAAGTGCCAGGAGCACAGCACTACTGCTCCTAGAGATAGTATTCCTTCAGGGAGAAGAGATCTATAAATATTTCATACCTTTTATCAGAGTATTCACCTGAATACTTAACCACTGACTTGCTCAGTTAGGGTGATTCTGCAAGGAGGTGTGTTAACAATTAAGTAACTCAAACTGCTTCCTGCTTGTTATCTCTTTCTGTATTTGTATGTGTATTTGTAGGCACATGAAAGACAGGGAAGTGATTTGAGACAGCCAGCACAGGTTCAGCAAAGTCCAGTCCAAATAACCTATTGGCCTTGTACAATGGAATAACTGCTTCAGTGGAAAAGGGCTACAGATATCATCCACCTGGATTTCTGCAAGGCCTTTGACATGGTCCCCCATAACTTCCTTCTTTCTAAATTGGAAACATAAAGATTTGATGGGGAGACTGTTCAGTGAACTGGGGTTTGGGACCGTGTAAATGACAAAAACAAGTTTGCTCCAAGAAGGGAAATTCCTTATAGCAACAACCAGCTGCACACATTTCTTTGTCACATTTATTTTCCTGATGACCTCTACAGATCTCTGAAGGGAAGTCTATCATCACTGCTTTTGTCAGCAACATGCTTCACATCTTTTGAGATTTGATTTACAAGGATGGAGAATCTCATTTAAGGTTTGCTGTGGTACGTTCTGATTAACACAGAGTCTATAAGGCACTGCCAAGAAAACACAGCAGCGTAAGGGGGAGGAATACTCTGACAAAGAGTACCAAGAAAAAATTAAAGGAAGCGTCAGCAACTGAATTGAAAGTGGGGGAAGCTCTGTTTCTGGGTAAAGGGAAGATGTGTTTGAACATGCATATGGGAAAAAAAATTAAGTTGCTTCAGCACTGCTTCCCACAATGGCTTTTCAGTGTTGGATACATTAAAAGATGCTGTAAATTCATGCTGTGGGAATCCCAGTACCAGATGAAATGAGTGGGGAAGAAAGCCACGGTAAAAACTTGCTAGCTTGCAAAGAGCAAGTTTGAGAATTCTGTACTTGGAAAAGATCTTGAGTTTCCCCAAGTGAATGTTAAATCATCTAGGCAAAAAAAGCATAGATTAAGGCATGTGCAGCAGAATGCCCTGTCTGCTGATTTCCCTCCACTCCTCTGATGGTGGGCTGCTTGGGGAATGGAGCTGTACTGCAGGTGAGGAGTCACAGTGGCTGATCCAAAGGAGCTGCACCAGAGCCCTGAAACACGGAAATAAAATCTTCATTATGAAATAATATTAGTGGTTAATGTGTAACATCACCTTTTCCTGGTCATACAAGATCTGACTTTAAGCACACATTTTGTATTCTGTGTTGACCCAAACACGCCTGAACCTGTTCTGAGGATGTTTCTGGTCAGGCCCAGAAAAGTTGAGTCTGTGTATGTACCACTTCTCTGTTATAGCCAGAGTGTCCAAGCTTTCGCATCTAGACATCTCCTTTGGAAATGCCATTTGTTGCCAGCCTTCCTTATCCTGCATTCTCTTCAAATGTCCATTTGCAGTGTGGATTAATAATCCCCTCTGTGAGGTTTTTTGCTGAGTGTTGATTTTGCAAGCAGCCCTTTTACTCTTTTTTATACTGTGTGTAGTTTAGCAGGGTTTGGAACCTCCAGATAGACTTTATTCTGGGGTTGGCAAGTAGACTGAGGTGCCAATGCTTTAGTCTTTACTCAGCAGGATTATTGCACAGTGTGCTTTTATAGGGATAAACCTCATGTGAGAAGTACAATAGAGAATGCCACAGTTGGTGATGCATCCTTCTGAGAACCCCCTAAAATTTGACATGAGGATGAGGGGTGAGGATGACCAGAGAACATGATTCCAAGTGTAGAATCTGGGCAGTGCAGAAATTGCCAGCTGGTCTGCACTGCACTGCACCCCAAGGGCAACTTGACCACCTCCTCACAACACCCAAAGTGAAGAAAATCCCCTCTCTGGTGACCAGGAGAGACAGAGCCTAACAGGAATGTCAACTGATTAAAATCAGATTAACAGCAGCTTTGGGAGGTAATGTAATATTTTCTTTACCCAAGAGAAACAGAGGGAAAACTCAGAGATATCTGCTTCAGAGACTTTCTAGCTGTAAGGAACTTCTCAGTTACATGTGCCAAGAAAATAAGAGAATACCTTTTTTCCTCTCTAAGAAATGGTAGTTTTCAAAAAGGAAATATCATTAGATGTATTTCCTAGGAAATATAATTAGAGACATCCAAAACAACCTCTCTCCTATTAACAGTTATCATTACTATGCTGAGATTCTCAAAGGGATCTCTCAGACATGACCAAGGCACTTTAAGACTACCAAAACCATTTCTTCACAAACTCTTTTGGGCAGAAAGTGACATTTGCCAGTTGATTTCCCACTATAAAACATGTGTTCTAGAGTAAGGAGAATGCCAAATGCTCTTGGAATTGAGTCTGGAAATCCCATTTTGATGAACATAGCAAGGAAACCTGAAGCTGGCTGCAAAGCAGTAGGAAGTGCCCCAAAACACATGGATTCTGAGCTATCCCCATTGCATCTGCCCACCTGATCCAAGCAGAGGAGCACGAGTGGCTGACACATCAACACAGCCTGCAGTGCTTATTTCAGAGTGCGACAAAGCCCAGCAGCTGATAGCACAGCATGTGCTGGGTTTCATGTGAGAATTCTGCAGATTTTCAGTAATGAGAGAGCTGATCCTACCCTTCATCTTTCACCAACAAAGCTGTGTTCTCCCTCCTCAAGCACCAGAGTAACTGGCCTGTGTAGTTTGGATGCTCATAAGCAAATGGAAATAACTTTACTCTGTGTTCTAACCACAAGCTTGTAGTTGTCCCCATTGCCTGCCAGTGTGGACTGACACACCAGGGCTTCTGCAAGGGCACTGGGCAGAAAATAAAGGCCAAGTAGAGTGTAACCCCTACTCCCCACCAATAAACAAGAAGAAAGAACTGGTAGCGATGGATGTGGAGATGGCTGAGGTACTCAGTGTGTTCTTTGCCTCACACTTCACTGGAAGTCAGGTTTCCCATGTCTCTGGAGTGGCTGAAACTGCAGGTAGGGACTGGGGGAGCCAAGTCCCTCCCACTCTAAGTGAAGAGCAGCTTTGAGACCACTTGATGAAGCTGAATAGACACAAGTCTATGGCAATGAATGGCATGCATCCCCAGGGTCCTGCAGGCTGGTGCTGCTGCCAAGCCACCCTCCACGATATTTGAAAAGTCATGGCCTTCAAGTGAAAGCCTTGGTGAATGGAAGACAAGAAACATCACTCTTCTTTTTAAAAGGGGGAGAAAGGAAGATCTGGGGAAGTACAGACCAGAAAGCCTCACCTCTATGCCTGTGAAAATCATGGAGCAGATCCCCATGCAAGACAAGAAGATGATCCAAGACAGCCAGCATAGCTTTACTAAGGGCAGATTATGCCTGACCAACCTGGTGGCCATCTGTGATGGAGGAATTGCAGCCATCAGTGAGGGGAAACTAACCAATGTGACTCACATACCTCAATTTCCTTAAGAACTTTGACATGGTCCCATGTGGCATCCTTATCTCCAAACTGAGATACACGGGTTTGAAGGGTGGACTATTTGGGAAATAGCCACACAGCCAGAGAGTTGTGGTCAGTGTCTCCATGTCCAGAAGGAGACCAGTGATAACTGGTGTCCATCAGGGCTCTGTTCTGGGACCAGTGCTTTTTAAGATCTTTATCAATGACACCCCTGCAAGTTTGCAGATGACACAAAGCTGAGGGCTGCAGCTGAAACAACCAAAGGGATGGGATTCCATCCAGGGGGACCTGGACAAACTTGGGAAGTGTTTCCATACTTACCTCATGAAGTTCAACAAGCCCAAGTGCAAGGTGCTGTACCTGGGTCAGGGCAATCCCAGACATGAGCATGGACTGGGAGATGGTCTTGGGATGGAAGCACCCCCAGGTCTTGGGGTGGGAGCACCTCTCCTATGAAGACAGGCTGAGAAATCTGGAGTTGTTCATCCCGGAGAAGAGAAAGCTCGAGGCAGGCCTCATTGCAGCCTTTCAGTTCTTGAAGGGGACTTTTAAGAAAGAGCAGGAGCAGCTTTTTAAGTGGGCAGCTAGTAATAGGATGAGGATGGAATGTTTTTGAATTAAAAGAGAAGATACTTAGATTTGGTGTAATGGAAAAGCTCTTTACTCTGAAGGTGCTGAGGCAGTGAAACAGGTTGTTTAGAGAGGTTTTGGATTTCCTGTCCCTGGAAATATTGGTTGGATGGGACTTTGAGCAACCTGGTCTAGTGGAAGATGCCACTGCCTATGGCAGGAGGGTTGGAACGAGATGATATTTAAGGCACCTCTCAGCCTCAGACTTCATAGGATCCTAGGATTCCATGATCAATGCCTTGAGATACAGTAGTTCATGAGGTAGTTAAATACAAGCTACAGGTGAGAGTGGGCCAGCATCACAGCAATAATCAAAACACTTACCAAGATCTTTAGTCTGGTTTCTGACCAGTGAAACTGGAAGGAGATAGAATTCTACTGGAGAGATCCATGAAAAATGTTTTCAAGTGACTGCACAAAACATTCTCTAGATACACATGAAAGCGAAATGTTTACCTACATTAACAGTGCATGAAATAAACCCACTGCTGATTGCAAAAGATTCTTTATTGGCACCAACACAAAATGGTTTACAGACAATGGCAGAGGCCATTTGTGGGACAGGAGAGTTCTCATGTTTGGTGGTCCTGTGACACTGGGGAGAAAGTGACACAAGCAGAGGTAGAGATCTAGGTCTCAATTTTCTTGCTGGGGCTGCATCTTTTCTCAGCACTGCAGGATTTGCATTCTAACAGCCGCAGCCAGGGCGAAGGGGGCGCAGGAAGGACAGCTTGTCATTGAACTTGATTGCCTTGTAATTTGGAAGGTGCTCGTGCTCTCGTGCAATGTATTGAATCCCACTTCCATCGCCGTGCTCACACAGCAGCCAGACACCTTTCTGGACTTTGTGTGAAGATGTGCTGTTATCATCATGTCCCCTAGTCAGGTTGGTTGCTTCTCTTATTATTCTGCTCTTCCCTTGATAATCAGCATGTTCATAGAGAGTGATCTGGGGGTTGTGCAGGTCTTCAGTGATAATCTGCAGAGAGCTGATCCTGTCGTTCATCTTTTTACCAACAAAGTCATGTTCTCCCTCCTCGAGTACCAGTAACTGTCCTTTATAATTTGTATGCTGATAAGCCACCCAAGGATGGCCAATTACTTTTACTGATGAGATACAATCATTCCAATCTGCATCTTTGAGGTTGGCAATGTTGGTGTGGAATTCTTTGGACATACCCTGGAAGTTAGCATGCTCATAAACAATGATTTTTCCCATCTCAGCAGGGCTTCTGGGATTTGGATTTTTTGCTGTAGGAGTTGGATGGCAGCCTACAGAAAATGAAAACAGAAAACAAGCAATGCTTGTAAGAGGCCTTTACACACCAGATGTGAAATGCTGGAAACCAGAGGGGACAAAAGGTAAAAAGGAAATGTAGAACAATTTTAGCAGAAGATAAAAATAGCAGCAGATGTGAAAGAGTGAGGACATGACGTAGAAATTTCAATTTGAAGGAAAAAAGTACAAGGAGATTTGTACACCACAACAGTCCAGTTTCATTTAACATGTATACGTGCAAGGGACACCTGAGCATTTTGTTTAAGATCTTATTGGTATACCCTAAATAATAACAAAGTAAAATATACAACTAGTGGTAAATCTTTCCATTGATATTTGATGCTGCAGTTAAGAAAGATTTCAGAAACTGGCACTCATTGCTGGAGTATGTTTCACAAGCCACATAGAACACAATATAAAAGCAGAGAGACATGCAATTAATTTCTAAAAGAAAGTGAATTTTTTTACTTAAAATAAGGGGGGAAACCTATCTTTTTAAGGGCAGAAATGAGCTTTAAATTCACTGAAACACCTTATTTCTCTTTTTATATGGAATTTTACTGAAATCAAGAGATTCTTTGTATTGACATACACTGAGAAGCTATCAAGTTGTAAGCATCAGCTCTTTAACTGAGACTAAATTTCAGGTTTTAAATGTCTTTTCCTACTACCCATACACATATCTAATTCCCCAGTCATTTGAGTTAAGTTAAAAAGCCACAAGTGTTTATTAGTAACAGCTGCAGGAATAGTAATAAGTAAGTGGTGAGTTCTGATAACAGCTCCTTCTCCAAATCATGTAACAGTTACTGAAGAAAAGGTTTACATTTCAGGACAAATAAGCGGGACAAAAAAAAAGCCATTCCTCTAGCTGATTCTGAGAAGATATGGGAAAAGATGGATATGCCCAGTAAGATTAAAAGCCACAGTAAAGCATGTGCATCATAATTTAAAAACCTGAATCACTTAAACCTCACTGTTTTAGAAAAAACCTTTATGCGATTAAAGACATGTATTTTTTCACAGTTATAAAAGCATACATGGAAGCTGAGGGGACCTAAACTCAGACTCACTAACTGATTAAGCCCTACTATAATTTCTACCTGTAGAAAAAGTATGTATAATGACCCATTTAATTTTGCTGATACACCATAAAGATCCTATGTCTCCAAGATAAATTTGTAGAATATTTTCATTTTCACCTCTGACAATTGTGTATCACTGGCCTCCTCCACCCTCTCCCTTGCTAAGGTTTGCTTCTCCTGCAGCAGCCTCTCCTCCTCCCCTGAGGATGGGTTCAGTCTCTGCACATGCAGACTGCAGAGCCTCACGTCTGTGCTGCAGCTCTCAGCCCAACACTAAAGCCTCCTTCCCTTCCCCTGCATTTCACAGCAGCTGCCCAAGAAACCCTGCCAGTTCTCCTGGACAAAGTGTGCCTCTTACCTTGATGTCAGCTGCAGGGCTGGGGAGAGCACTTCCTCCAGTGCAAGGCTGCTGTTTGTGAAGGGCATTTCTCCTCCCTCCATTTATACTTGCACAGAAGTCTTGTGAAACACCCCAGTCAACAAAACTGAGAAATGGTCAATAAATGAACAAAAATCATTAACTATTTTATTTAAATTTTGATCATTCTACAACCAGTCGTGTTATTGCTTTGGGTCAAAAGTCTGTTGAAGCATAAGCCCTTGATAAAACCTTTGAACTTTGGTTCTTGTTTGTTCTTCTCCTCCAGAAGCAGATGAATCACGGTAATAAAAATGTATCAAAGTACTTTGTGACACACAGGCTGTAGAATTTTTCTGCCTGTTGCAGTATACATTACCCTGGAAGAAAATATAATAAACAATGTTAATTTTCCAAAGGGCTTTATTGGGAGACGTGCACTTGACAGAGGTGGCATTTAGGTAGGGTTTTATTAAATTATCTTCCTCCTTCTCACCTACATATCCATTTGAGCAGCTACAGGGAGGCAGAGCTGCTAAAGCAGGGCCAGGAAGCTCTGGCACAGCTGCAGTGGTAATATTTTTTTTCTCATTGCAGGTTCACTCTGTAAGATATTTTCAGACAGGTTCAATGGCTAGCATGCCAGAAAGCTGCTCTGCAGCAGGAGAAAGCAATAGGATCTTCATTAGTTCACTTGAGGCACCCATGCTCTGTCAGGTAGGAAGTAATTGGAGAAGATGGGGAGCTGGGAAGGGAGATAGTTCAACCCTGTGAAACCAGCAGCCTGTACACCAGATCCAGCCAAATCTTCATGCTGTATCTCTTTAACTGGTGCTTGGTTGAGCCTACAGTGTGCCAGATGACAAAACTAAGCCAGCTTAAAAATACTTGAGGCTTTGGGGTTTTTTCCATGTGGTCCATTGTTTTAATGCTCTGCAGAGGCTGGAAGCAGACCAATTGAAATTTATAAATTGAAATTCTGGGGTTGTGAAGATAAATAGGCCCTCACTTTACAGCAGCAGCTAGATTAGAAGTCCCTGTTCTGAATAGGCAAATCACAACTCTAGGACATGTCTTTGTGTGTTGCAGGGACCTCAGCCTACATGTCCGTGCTGCTGGAGAAGGGAAAACCCCATTCCACTCCTGAACACTGTCCACTGGCTGGTAAGGATAAGGGAGGAAGAATGAGCACAGCAATGTGAGGAATGCTTGAAAGAGTGACTAAAACAGCCTAGAATAGGATGGATTTGCACTGTTGTTGAACAGCATTCATTCCTCTTAGCTTGCTAATATGTTTTACTCATTAAATTATTTAGTTATGTTTCTGGGGGAAAAAAATTGTGCAATGACATAATTAATCATGAACTAAACATTTTCATTTTTCTCAGCACCTGCAGACTCAGAAAGCACCTTTGACCAAATGTATGAGCCACGAAGGCATCACAAAGACCAAGTCTGAGTTTATCTCAGCTATGGTACAAAGTGGTGCAGCCAACACTGAATTTCTAAGTCATCCCTGCAGAGCACCAAAGCTGGCAGTGGGGCTTTTCATGGCTTCAAGGAAAATCAAAAGGCAATGTATGATGGAATGACATATGATGGGATCCTTTATCATGTTTTTTGTGCTACTATAAAACCATGGTGAAAGATCTCTGTACAAATATTCCCAGGTTCACAGAAAGAAGTGAGTTCCTGGTTCTCATTCACCATCTGTCCTAGTGTTATTGGATTGAAAACTAAATGGATTTTAATGTCATTTATATGGTGCTTTATGCACAAGGAAGTAAGTCACTGAACAATGCAGAACACCAGAGGGTGAGGCTGGGGGGTTGATAATGGAAATATTTATGGAGTTTTCTTTGTGGGTTGGGTTTGTTTGCTTTTATTCCTTATGGATCGTAGAATGGTTTGGGTTGAAAGGAACCTTAAAGATCATTCCACCCCCTATGGTATGGGCAGGGACACCTTCCACTAGACCACGTGCTCAAAGTCCCATCCAACCTGGCCTTGAACTACTCCAGGGATAGGGAGCTCCCAACTCCTCTGGGCAATCTGTTCCTGTGCCTTAGGTCCCTCACAGTAAAGAATTGTTCCTAATATCTAAACTAAACCTGCCCTCTTTCAGCTTGAAGTCATTTCCCCTTGTCCTCCCACTGTGTGTCCTTGTTGAAAAGTCCCCATCCAGCTCTCTTTTAGCCCCTTTGGGCACTAGAAGGCCACAATAAGGTCGCCCCAAAGCCTTCTCCAGGCTGAACAACCACAACTTTCTCAACCTTTCCTCACAGGAGAGGTGCTCTAGCCCTCTGATTGTCTCTCCTCTGAACTCATTCCAACTGGTCCATCGCCTGAGACTTGCACTGAGGTGCCCAGAGCTGGACACAACACCTCAGGCGGAGCAAATTTATGGGAAACAATGTTTCCCAAAATTCCTCTTGTGCCCCTCCTGCAGAAACAGCAGTATCTCAAAATCTGAAAAAGAAAGTGTGTGACAAAAGTGAAAAGATAAGAGGATGATAAACCCCTCTTCCTCTATTGCCCTCAGCAGACAAAAAGCAACAGAAGGAGCAAGATGAACAATGACACACAGATTCTTTGAAAATGTGCCGTTAAGCAAAAAAAAAAAAAACTCCAGCAAGGCAAGAACAAAGACTAAAGTATTTTCATCTTTTTTATAAAACTGGTTTTCTGGGGGCTCTTTCTTTCTTTCTTTCTTTAGAGAATCTTTATTACTAGACTGCAGGGTGATAAAATAATTTCACTTAAAGCTGTGAATGTTACATATGCACCCACTTCACAGTGCTGGGAAAGGTAAAATGGTAGAAAAATTTAATTAACAACAAATTCCTTCACCCTCCAGGTCCTGTTGTGCTCCTATCCTGCTCTATCACTGTGGATACTGAGTTTGTATCTCAGTACTCATCTGTTTTTACTCCTTACTTTAAAACAAGAGTATTAGAAAACCAATAAAATCACACATTAAGTATACTCCCCCAATTTCTGTTTGCTACTTTTGGACTTGAGGCAGCAGAACACTAGTTCCTTTATTTTGGAGGGAGTTTTGTGGTTGGAGAGGATGGTTTTTTGGGTTTTACTCAGTTGTTAGTGCTAGTAATGTAAATGTTCATCACAAAAATAAAGTTTCTTTCCCACTTTTCACTCTCCAATTTCTGTTTCTCAAGCAAAACAGCCCCCCAAAAATGCATGGAACATTGCCACTGGACCATGGAACCCAAAACTATAAATAGCCTACATGCTATTAAATGCATTCACTACCAAACCCATCATAGGAAAAAAGCTCCTTTTTTTGCCTAGCATCTATCTCACACAAACTCCCCCTTTTTCCCCCTTTTTTTTTTTTTTTTTTTTTTTTTTTTTTTTGCTTTCCTCTATTTGTTGCACTTCCCAATTGCTGCTCTTCAGTACAGCAAACTGAACACCACTTTTTCAGCAAAAAGAGAGATGATAGAATCCTACTGGACAAGTGCTGCATATTCAGTCACAACACTGGGAGTAAGTTCCAAAGAAATTGCGCTGGAAAGAAAGGCACAGCAAATACAGACTGACAAGAGCCTTTTTAAGTCCCACTTGAGAACACACAGACATCAGAAAGCAAAGTGAAGATCTTTTCTAACTGTTATCTCCTTTCCCAAGTCTCCTCTTTCCCAGATGAAGGAAAAGGTTGTCTGTGAAGAACTGCTAGTTCAAAATGTCAGAAACCCAGCTGGTTTGGGTTTGGAGTTTTTTAATAAATGTACAAATGGTTTTCTATGGAATAGTTGCTAAGCTGGACTCCACAAACACAAAGACTGGTGCTCAGCAGTGGGGAGTAGCCAGGGGAAGGCATCACAGACCCTCAAAAGGTTTTAGCTTCCCAGCACCACCATTTTGCATCTACAGCTGCACGTTTAGAAAATCCATCGAGCGTTTTGTTCCGTTCGTGTTTAATTAGCAAGCCGTGCTCCTAAACCCTTTAGTGTCCCCATCCAAGCACGTGTGACAGGCCCTCGACTCAACACTAGGTGTCACTTCTGCTTCAGAGATGCGACAGAGCAATGGAAACGCTTGAGAAAAAAACCCAGCCCACTTGGTATCAGATTTTTCAGGGCATCTCTGCACCTACAACTCTTGCTAAAGTCGCGGGCAGGTACAGAGTTTTAAAATTTTACGTATCTCAAACTACACATCTAAAAAACATCAGAAAATATTAGACAATGCTTTGCCATACTCAACATAGCAGTGACAGAAATGTTTCAGGAACACTTTTTTACATGAGCAAGGGACCATGACACAGAGAAGCTGCCAGTGTCTGCTGGATTAGGGACTGCAATCATCCCTCACTGCCTTTACATGAATCTAAAATGTCTGGTACCTCCTACCCACCCCTGCTGTACAACTGGGCTTGGTAACAGAGAACATGAATGTGGCAGGAAATGCAGACTAGGATCATGATGTATATACAGAACACTAGCACAAGCTGCGTTTGGACACCAGAGACAGGGCTGCAGAGCACAGGGAAAAACTACACTGGAACCAGAATGCAGATCCAGTCGGCGAGCTGGTGTTCATTGCATCAACACTTCCAAAGGCAGCTCTTAACAGGACAGTCACTTGGACCTGGACAGAGGCAGCTCAACCTTCCCTCAGCCCTGGGAGAGTGGTTAGGTGAAGATTCAGCCTCAGCAAAAAGTACAGCAGAGAAGCTGTGAGATGACTTAACAGGGACGGGGGAAGAAAGTGAGAACACTTTCCAGGGAAAGTAGACCAATGGTAACAGCCAACCTACCTGCAGGGACATGGGGAAATGTGGGATAGGGAAGGACACCAACACAAAGTCAAGAGGTTAAGCAATGCTGCTAGGGAAATTGAGGCAACTAGGAAACCTAGGAGAGGAGAAGCACTAATGAAATCCAAGGATGAGAAAAAGGGAAGGCCAAGCAATGGTAATGGGAATATAAACAGTGAGGAAAGTGCTGCAGCAAAGAGGAAATCAGTGGTGAGAGCAACAGCAGGGAACTGGGGAAGGGAAAACAACTAGACAGCAAGTGAGGCACAGCATAGGCATTAATGTTTTCTTTCACCAAGCAAAGAATCTGACAGAGGTCTGAGAGAAGTAAAAACCAGAAGACACCTCTGACCAGCAACATGGGTGAGCAGGACACAGAAGGAGCATTTCCCTGCCTTTCAGACAGCAAAAGCAGCAAGCTGTTTTGCATGCACCACAGCAGTCTCAGAACAGTGCATGTAGGCCTCAGTGCCACAGGGCTGGATGGGAGATACAGGGGAAGATAAAGCTCAGAAAACATACAGCAAACACTATTCTCTGCACATACTTTCTGCTCCAGCAGTGAGAAAAACAAGCCTGTGAGGTTGAAGTATGAAGAAACAGGTACCCGATGGAACAGGAAGGGGCAGTGCTTCCTGCTCAAGCCCCCAGCCTTGACTACTGCAGCAGTCAGATTCCTCAACCAGGTGATAAAATGTAACACGACTTCCCTCACTGCAGAGGGCCAGAAGACGAAAATGAAGTGCGTCACTGACCTCTAAACCTGAGCAAGAAAAAAAGAGTACTTTTGGCACTGGGAGGCTCTTCTGCTGGCTCATTGAACTGAAGCCTGGGGCTACAGCAAAATGAGGTCCTTCAAGCTTCATCTGCATGCGAGCTATCAATAAAGCAAAACCTGGGTCAAAAGGGGAGACTGAAACAGAGAGTCTAATATATCCTTTGAAAAGCAGTGGGTTTATACCTTTATTATACAAAATACTTTACAATTAAAAAACATTTTCCCCAATAGAATCATATACAGATATTTATAATTAACAAGATTCAGTCACACACAAGATGGGGACTTTTGCACAAAGGAAAACAATGACAGATGAGCAAGAGAAAATTAAGACTTGACCCCTTTCCCCACCGTATTTTGGGAGAGGTTATATTTTAGACTTTTATTCCTATCACCTTCTCTCAAGCCTGAACTCTGGGATCTTCCCTTACCCTAACAGGGTAAGGGCCTCCACCCATGTTCCCGGCCTCAATATAATACTCCTGTCTTAAAAGGTTCATGAAGAGACACTGAGAAAGTAGCATCTGGCTGTACCATGAAGTTACCAGCGGCCAGAAAAGGGGACTACTGCCCCAGTTTTCCCTAGCAACCCACATATACACACATGCAAGCACATACATGGGGAAGCATGCTCAAACCCCACAATTTTTCACCCTTTTGGGTGAAACAGCAGTCCCACCCCTCCAAAGCAGCCTGAACTCAAGACACACCCTTGCAGGCAGTCTGCAGAACGGCTCTCATAGCCAAGGTCTCACAGCCAAGCTGTGCACTACTGCAAATGCAGTCTGGCAAGAGGGCAGGGTGCTGCTGTCTTCCCCACTTTGATCATCTGTGAACCAGCAGCGTCAGTCGTCCTGGAGGTGGTAATGTGAACCATTCAGAAATGCTCAGGCCACAACAGACAGGTTGGGGAAGTCGCACACTTCACCAGGGGGGTATTAAAAATAAACAGTTGCCGATGATCTGCCCTAACAGGGCAAAGATGTGTGTGAACCCTCGTGAACATTTTCTGCCTAAGAAAGGTCATTTACTGCTGGGCTAGGCAACCACTGCACTCGCAGGGAAGCCTATCCCAGAGTCACTGCTGGAGGCCAAATGCCTGCAGCAGTGTGGGCAGGTCACGGGCATCAGCTGCCCCATACAGGTCACTCTGCCCCAGCATGGAGAGGGCCATGCGCAGGGTGCTCCAGATGTTGTCAGACATAGCTCCTTGCTGCCCCCGCGGACCTCGGCTCTTCTGCTGCATGTGCAAAGCCTCCAGGAAGTGCTCCACAGCCTCACTGTCAACAGAACATACACATGCTTAGTGGAAAAGATGGTACATCTCACACTCCCTTCCCCATTTGCTTCTAAAGTATTTCCCTTCCAAAACAGTTTTGTCCTCTCTACCAGATCCCACCCCGCTCCAGAACCAGAGGTCCCCCTTTTCACTCTGGAGGAATCAGGAGTCCAGATGGCCTCTACTCCACCTGTAACTGCATGACACTTGGGCCTCTGGGCAGAGTGCACACACACACTGGCTCTGCACTCCTGTGCCAAGGGAAGGCTGCAGGCAGTGTGGCCCTGCCTCGCAACCTATGGCAGCGTGTCTCCCACAAACACACACGAGCCCATGGCTCACAGCAGAGCTGCCCATGCTGTGCTCACCGGTGGGCTCCTAAGTTGATGCAGCTGATGCCCAGGTTGTATCGAGAGCGGATATAGCCCGGCTGGAGCTCCAGTGCCCGACGATAGGCAGCCACAGCTTCTTCACTCCGATTCCCATTGGCCAGGGTGGCACCCAGCTTGTTCCACAGAAGGTGGTCCTGGAGGAAGAGGCACAGAGAAAAGGCTGAGATAAACCAGATCTCTTTGAGCTCCAAGCCAACCCCTCTTTCCCCACATATCTGTCTTATTCCTCCAATCCAAATATGCCCCTCTCGTGCATGCAGCACCTCCACCCAAACCTTCACCCATAAACCTCCAAGTGCCTCCCGCACCGCCGGTGGGCCCCTTTCTTACATTGGGGCGCACGCTGAGTGCAGCACTGAAGCAATCCACAGCCTTCTCGTACTCGCCACTGAGGTTGAAAAGGACACCCAGGCCACACTGGACATCAGGATCCACAGCTGAGGGGTTGCTGCGCACAGCTGCTAAGAACAGCTCTTTCACCTCCATGAACAGCGAGCTGGAAAAGCACAGAACACAATATTGGTGTACTGTGGAGAGAATCGGCCTCAGGTTGCTCGCTCTGCTCCTGCCCGGTCCAATCTGAGCCCTCCAAGAAGCCTTTCAGCCAAAGGTTGGAATTTGTAGCCATAACTCACTCAGAGAGCAGGGAACTTAGGACACGCTTGGAAGGGCCCAGGTTTGTCCCCGAGACACTCTCCTCTGGTTCCTTGTTCAGCAGGTGGGCATAGTCCGGCTTATGGCGCAGCCAGTCCCGCAGGGTCTCACACGCCTGCTTCTGCAGGGACTCATTGGTGAAGCTGACTGCTAAAGCCATAAGTGCTGTGAGGTTCCCAGGCTGCAGCTCCAGGCACCTGCAGAGCAAAGAAAGAGAAGTGAATGCAGCATTAAATTAGTGTAGGAGACACCCAGACACAGGAGGTAACACAACAGGAGGTAACACAATCACGACAGAGCACCCTGTGACAGCCACATGGTCCACATAGCACCTAGACCCAACAAGAAGCCATGCTCAGCAGCTCTGCCACAACACTCACTGTCTGAGGGCACTGATCGCCAAAAGCTCCTGCTCATTCTCTGCTTGGGTGGTTCCCAGATACTGCCAGGCCTGGGGAAGACACAGATATACAAAGTCAGACAGAAAAAAATCAGGCAATAAGCCACAAGCACAGAGATTAACTCCAGCATATTATCCTGAACAGTTTTAGAGAGTGATCAAATAGACCAAAGTATACACATTAGCCACAGGTGTAAGTTCCTCTCAAAAGACAGACAGATGTCATGGCACATAGGTCCTCAAAGACAATAAAACTGCTATTGTTATAGTGAACAGAAGTGAATGTCTACCTGGAAACCTATCATAAAGCAACTGTTGGTAGTTTTACAATGTTAAATCACAGAATGTCCACTTTTAACTTCTGTGGTCAAACTGCAGAAGGACGTAAATGCAGATCTCCTATCTCCCAAGAACAAAATAGCGTAGCAGCAGTGCTAATAATAAGGAGACTCCTGAGGCAGGCAGCTCTATGTACTTGTGCAGTGGTCCACTAGCAAGTAGTAACCTTGGAGAGTTCACTTTCACACCTGAAAGTACAAGCACTTAATTTTACTGAATTTCCAATCATCGTGACATCATGAAAACTACTTCCACCTCCAAGCAGCTTATATAAAAAATATTTAACTAGGCACTAAATCCAAAGTATCTGCTCACTTTATGTTGATAGCCACACCCCTGGCTCCAAAATAGGCTACATAGTTGGCGGGATTGTCAGCATGATGTACCTGATTCTTGAATGTAAGTCACGAAATGAAGTATCCACTGCCTCAAGGAAGGAAATTGTTCATTAGCAAAGACACAGAAACCCTGCAGAAAGTAATCTACTCCCTTGAATCTCTCATGCCTCACCTACATAGATAGCTACAATTCAAGCAGAGCTGACCACTGATAACTGCAGTGTCCTGCCAGCAGAAGAGCTGATGAGATTCTAGGTAAAGTTGTGACTTGGACCAAAGCAAACATGACATTTCCTTCAGAGCAATTGTTCATGTCTATTTGATCACTGTACCATTTGTGAAGTCTTGACTTCTCCTGTACTTTTTGCAGTCACAATAGAAGAATTCAGAATGTTTTTAATACAGCTAGCCAGAAATGGCCCAAGATTTCTTCCCCTAAGGTTTCAGCTACCTCTCTATCATCCTCAGCCTGCAGCCCACACTGCCTATGAGAAAAAAAGCAACAGTTCTAGAAGGGCATTAAAACCTTTTGACCGCTTTAAAGCTAAAGCTGATCTTCAAACCTTCTGCTTAATTTTCACCTATTACCCGTACCCTAGAAAGTTAGATGGCTATTTCCAGAAGCCAAGAACCTCTGTTCCAAAATGTCACTCTCATTTAAGTCTCAGGGTAATCAAATTATGTATATCCAGTCATATATAATTAGCAGGGCTTGAACCAGACATGCTGAAAATTCAACGGCCCTGGACCCTTGAGGCAGGCACTCCAGAAAGGCACCACATCAGTGTATTTGTATTCTCCCCAAGAATATCCATGTCCTCTACCCTTGGAAAAAGGCAGACAGGCTATTCCATTTCTCAATCCATCCTGCAGAAGCTGAAGTGATATATGGAAAAAAGTATTCACACAAGGAGCTGGAACTCTGTCTTCAGTGTAAAAATCCTTCTTTGGCCCACAGCTTCAATTAAGACTGTGAAAACACCCAACCCTTCTGGGTCACATCTGTTCCTAGCACCTAGATAAAAGACTTAGTCACAGAACCTCAGTCTAATGAGCTTCTCATAATTAGATTTTAATACAGATACAGAAATCAGTGATCCACCATAAGCTCCTCCAAACTTACAGTGCCAATAAAGACTTTCACAGAAGTGACTTGAGAGATGAGAACTCCTTGCCTTGGCTCCATGCACAGTCTCATGTGCTCCAAAGATTTTACACAGCTCTGGGCCAGACAACTTTGTGCTTCCTGTAACTGACCTTAAGTCAGAAATCTCCTCCCTCAGAGGCTCCCTGAGGATTCACACACATCAGCTACAAACTCAGAGCTGCAAAAAAATGAGGCATTTTCATACACCCTACACAGGTCCTACAACTGAAAGGAGTTTTCTACAGTAACCCTGACAGCTCAGCCCCTTATCTCTCCTGCCACTCACCTCCATGTGATCTGGCTTCTGTTGCACTGCAGCCTCAAAGAGCAGGACAGCATTGGGGAGGTCACCTTCCTCCAAGCGCTTCCGCCCCTCTTCAAAAGCATCTGGGTGATCCCTCATGGGATTGTCCTCCTCAAACTGGTAACCCTAGCAGGACAGACAGACACACAGGAGCTAAAGCTAGGAGCCAGGCTTAGGGAGAAGAGCACCCCCTACAGCACAGTCTAGTCAAACTGCAGATTAGCCAGCACCTCATCGTCACTGCTGAAGTGTAGCAGATCAGAGAACAAGGATGGTTCTTCCTGCCTGCTCTGTGTTGGAAAAACCTCCAAACTAGAATTGGAGTAAGTTGCTAGAGAATCAAAACATTTAGTATGGATCTTATTAGCTGGGACAGGAATGGGGAAGAGGGGCAGCGATGGGGCCAGGAGACACAAAACTTGAACTCATTGCAAAGAACCCCTGTACTCACTGGTATTTGGTGCTGGACAAGAACCAGATAGCATTTGCAGACAAGCCCAAGTGAAAACAGTATTTAACCCCTAGCTGATCTGAGACCAGGGTGTAAGTGACAGCACAGCATCAGCTTGAGAAGGAATCCCAGCAGCATTTAGGGTCTGTGGAGCTCAGAGCGAGGCAGACACGCTGCCAGTCCCCCCAGGGCAGCCCACCACAGTGCTAGGGCTGAGAGACCCTGTTCTCCCCTACCTTGTCATATGATGAGGAGCTGAGGTCTTCATATTCAGAGAGCCAAGGGTGAGCCTCTGCATCTCTCTTGGCCATCTCCTCACATTCTGCCTGGAGTTTGTCCCAGAACTCCACATCTGACTGAAGGGAGAACGAAGTGTGACTGGAGTACCTCAGCCATAAGCTCAGGTCTATAGACATGCCAGAGAACTCCCTCCTGAATGTTTCCAGCCCTCCTCAGAGCATGCAAAGGAGAGAGGTAACCCTACCATGGGCTCTCAGTTGGCACCCCGGCCCTCCTTCTCAGCCAGCTTTACCTCCACAGCAGCCTTTGCCTGCTCAAATTCCGTATCAAGAGTTGACATGTTCCCAGATCGCGCAAATTGATCCACCCAGGCATCGGATGCCCCCTGGGAGTTTGGAAACAGAAACACACCCTTCTTTTTAGAATTTGGCAACCTCAGGGCACGTCCCAAAACAGCAGGAGGGTCTGTAATGACCCTTCCTCCCCATCAGTAAGAACTGATGTCCTATGAAGTGGAAACGAATTCATCTGAATCTCCTCTTCCTCACAGATGCTGTGGGAGATGAGAAAACTCCAACTGTCCAAGTACATTCCCAGCTTCTGGCTAGACTCTGCTAAGAGCCCAACAGCCCCTCCCTTGTCTCCCTCAGCATTGCTGAGAGTGGGACTTGCCATTTTCCTTTGCTCCCAGACTGTGCACTGTGGCAAAATGTTTTCTTCCTTCAGAGCATTCAGGCCTGGGGCTCCTACCTGCTGCTGTATAAACTCAGCTGCCCATTGCTCTGCCTGATCTTGGTCTCTGTGGGTCACCTGATTAGCTTCGATCGATACCCTCCCATCTCCGATCTGGCGGACAAACTTTAGGAACTGCGGCAGAGAAATGAAACAAGGGTGGAGCTGGGCAGATGCTGTGCCCACAAGCCCTCAGCCCATGCCCCCCTCCTTCGTTCAGAGGGCTTCTCTCTGCAGAGCGAGCACAAAAGGCCCAGAAAGGTGGGAAGGACCGGACTTCACAAGAGTGGAGACGGATAATATCTGAAATGGACTGTAGGGTTCAACTCCCAGGAATCAAGGAAGAAATGGAAACAAGGATTAACAGGAGGCTTTAGTCCTTTACTATCTTTGCCCTTCTCAATTGCCCACACCCTTTATTCACAGTAATATAATTACTACTAAATATGTAATTAGGAATTCACAGTAATAATTAATCTCAGCGCCAGTCAGATTTCTCACCTCAGTATTCTTGAGTTTCGGATCATCCACTTTGGAGAGGAAATCACTAACAGTTTTCTTAAGATCATCCTCAGGTTGGTATTCCTCATACCTGTGTTCCAGGGCAGTAAAAGGGAAAGAGATAGTCTGATACCGAGCAACAGTGAACTCCTTCGCTAACAAGAGTCTACACAATGGGGCAGACAACAGTATTGAGGGATACAACTTCTCCTCAAAGATTCTGGGCTTCTCCTAAGAGATTCAGTACCATTACCCATCTGTAAAAATCCAAAATTACTACTGTGTTAGCTGTGCAAGTGACTAACACAAACAGCAGCAGAATTAAACAATTACAGAGTCAGCACAGTTCTGCAGAGCAGTCTGGATTCCTTGCCAAGCTCACATGCCATCAGACATTGCAAGTTTTAGCACTACCAGAAACAAGGTCATATATCCAGGAACAAAGAAAGTAGGTCATGCCCACTGAAGAGGAAAACAGTGCCTTGGAAAAGCATCAGCTCTGCAGAGGATTGAGGGCTTACAGCAAAGACACAATATGTCTTGTCTGGCTTACAGCAGGACAGGACCACTTCTAGTGTTACCACTACATTCATTCTTGGGGAAGTCTTTGGAACTGGTGGCAATAACTCAGGAATGTCCATTTCTGCAGAAAGCTATCAGGGAAGGCAAGAGCCAGGTGGAACGAGAATCCAAATGTACAAAACTTTTGTAAGGAAAGATCTTAGAAACCCAAATTTCTTGTGTGTGTTTTGCTTCTTTAACTGAAAAACTTGATTGTACTCAACAGGTACCTATAGAGAGATGATCCATCTTTAATCTACCGCAAAAAAACACATTAATATATAGAAAATTAATATATAGAAATTAATATATAGAAAGCTGAACCTAGAAATATGTCAAGGAAAGGTTGAAAGTGGTTTTTCAGCTAGGAAGAATTACATGAGGTTTACAACTATTAGAGTCTAGCAAAAAGCATCTGTTGTAGGAAAAAAGTTCCTGAACTCACTCCTGAAGTTACTTTAAGGAGCTTTGCATCAGGCATGAGATGAAGTTAGCCTACATGATCAACGTATCTTCCTGGAGCTAGAGAACAGAAAAGCTATACTCTCTTAAAAACTTCAGTTTGCAAGCATTGTTTCCTCCTTTCTCTGAAACCAAAGGCCTGAGAACACCAGTCTCAGGCCTTTGGTTTCAGTTAACACCAGTTAAATGACTCAAAAGCATTCAGGCCATAGCAGATTTCTATCACCTTTCCAAAATTCACTCACCCAGGTGCCTAGCAGCAACAGCCAGCCTTGAGAAGTCAGACTCACCATTTATCTGCCAAGGACTGATCTTCTGATTCCCCAAGCCACAGTTTCTCCTCTGACTGCTCTAGGTATTCTTCTGCCCACTTGGCAGGAGACACAGACAGCGGATCTGCAAAGGAAGAACGGGACAAAAAGTAAGACAGGCAGATCATCACACCTTTGTTTATGCTTGCTTCTTCTGCCTTTGTTTATTCTGATCTAAAAATCAAGCCTTTGGTTCAGACAGTGAATTAATACAGATGCCACTGTGGTGATGATAAACTTAAAATTTTCTACTTTTATATCACAACTTATTCATCTGCTCCCTGTAGGATACTATGTAGGTCAAGAAAATTAGCAATGTATTACAAGTCTCTGTCAAAAGCACAGCCTACAAGTACTAGGTTTTCATCAGACCTCTCTCAAAGACCTTTGTAACTTCTAATTTATATTCCCAGAAATGGAAAGAGTGAAGGTCAAAGAGTGGGACTACCCAGCTTTCTACAGTGGCCATTCCTGGAGAACAGCATCGGTTTCATTCTTTTCCATAATTTCTACTTGTTTCTTTTCCATCATTTCCAGATTAGGGCATGGGTAGTAACAAGACCATATTCCAGACCCCATTCCATACACAACACAGGATGACTTTTCAAATAAAGCTTAACCTTTGGGCCAGAAACACTCACTTTGCACATTTCCAGGCTGTAACATCCCTCTAGCTTCATACAACTGACACAAAAAATTTGGCCAAAGCACAGAGTATTTACCTTTGTAAATTTGTAAAGGCAAATTTAGCCTTATGAAAGAGAACTAGAAAACATGTAAGCAAGAAGCAGTACAAGGCCATCTCCAACTTGCATCAGCTGAATCGTAATTTTTATAGAAGCAGTTTAAATAGCATGCTTCTCCTAAATTCCCTAAGTAACCTAAGCTAAAAACAAAAGACCCTTCCACCTAAATAAAAGCTTCCACACTACATTTTTCATAACTTGACTTAACCATAACACCACCACAAAGCACCTTTCCTACCCTCCAACCCATTAAAGCTGCTACAGGAAACAGTGACTGCTGGGCCCAAAGCAACACTCCAATTTCACATTCAGTAGCTCTTCACTATACACAGGCATGACAATAGACTGGACATCATCTTGACAGTAATTCCAAAAAAGGACACCTCACCTGTCACTTCAGCAATGAACTCCTGTGACCAGTCAGCCTCATTGTAATCTGAAGAGACATCACCAGCATTATCTGCTGCAGCCAAGAATTCCTGGGTCCAGTTTTCAGACAGTGCCAGGGCTGCCACACCTGGAGCTACACAAGGAAAATAAAACAGAAGTGAGGACTGGAGCACTCAAAGGCAGCATTTATGTGTTCCAGGCTAGCCCTAATCATCTCTGATCTTCTTCTTTGTTAGAATAAAATCACAGAAATATTTCACTTGGAAGGAGTCTCTGGAGGTTGCCAGAGCTCTCACAGCAGATTAACATGGAAGTTAAAGATGAGGTTGTTCAGGGCATTCATCAGGTAATTTCTGAATTTGTCCATGGCTGGCCATTCTCCAGCCTCCCTAGATACCTGTTCCAGTACTGAACTGCCTCCTCCAAGGGAAGAAATGTTTCCACATACCTACTCAGATCCCCTTTCCACAAATTGTGTCCATTACCCCTTGTTCTTCTCCTGACTATTGCTGTGAAGATCCTGACCATGGCTGCTGAAGACAGCAACAAAACACTCCACCCCCTGCACCTCAGACTCCTCTTCCCTAGGATAAAACATCCAGTTCCCTCAGCATTTCCTCTTACAACGTTGATTCCCATCCCTGAATATTTTACCGATCTCTGATGAACTTGTTCCGTATCAGTGCACTAGGAACCCCAAATCCAGAAACAATACTCCAGACACAATCTCAGAAGAGCTCAACAGATAGGAACCACCCTGCTAGGAGCTTAACCATGACATCAAGATCTTTTCCAGCTCTCCACCTACTTCAGCTCCCCTCACCTCGCTGAGGGGCCTGTCGGAAGCTTGACTGTTCAATCTCTTGCATCTCAGCCAAAAGGTCATCCATCTTAAAGGTCTGGGGTGCACGGGAGAGCAAAGGGCCATTCTGAGCTTGCAGAAACTCTCCAACCAGCTGCCAAAGACAGAGATGGATTACAAACATTGCACAGAAGACAAACAGGCAGAGCCATGGAGTGTGAAAGAACAGCTTGTCAGAAGAAAATATTGGCATCAGGTAAGGGGTAAAATAACAAACAGCGTGGATGAGAAAAGCTTTAAGAAGACTAATCAAAAGCCATAAAGAGAGGAATCAATCTGTTCTTACCTCATCTTCGGTGGCTACTCCCAGTGGTTTGGATACCTGCAGGGAATAGTGCGCAATTGTGTCAACAGTTTTGATCCCATGCCCCTCTCTACGCACACACACAGTGACCCAATTAGATTGTATCTTCCTCTTCCTTGAGCCTAGGCTGTCAACATTTTCTTGCCCTAGCTGCCCGCTAAAGGAGCAGAAACACTTTGACGGATCCTGTCCAACCCGCTCCCACAGCTGTCTGGCTTTGGGGCCTGGGACAGCAAGGCACACAGCTCACCGCAGCCACCAACATCCCTCGAGTGCCCACAAACATGCCCTCACCCCACAACCCTGCTTCGGGTGACCCCTGGGCCTTTTTCCGCAAAAAAGCACAACACGAGACCGGCTACACCGAGCGCCCGCCGCCCTGCCCACGCCCCGCCCGAGCTGACCGACCCAGCCCCCGGCGGGACCCAGAGGCAGCCCAGCAAGCAGAGCGATACTCACGGCTGCGGCTTCGGGCGCCCCGGGGGGCCAGGCCAGAGGGCCCTGCAGTCCTTCCTGCCGCAGGGCCTTGTCCTGGGTGAAGTGCCCCGCCAGCTTCATCAGGGGGTTGGAGCCCCCGCACTCCGGCTCCACCAGCTCCCTCATGGCCATGGCGCCGGGCACGGAGGGAGAGAGGGTCGGCGCCGAACCCCGCCGCGCCTGCACCTGGCGCCGGGACGGCACAGACGGCGGGTGAGCGCCGGGCGGAGCGACCGCCTGACCCCGACCCGGCTGCCACCCGCCAGCGCCGCCTCCCCCGCGGGCCTGGCCCGGGAGAGGACGGACGGACACCCGCCCGCCCGCCGGGACAGCAAGGCCGCCCCGCCCCCCCCGAGCAGGAAGCGCCCATTCGAGGAGCGGGGGAGGGGCTACTACCAGCACCGCCCCGAGAAGAGGTGAGGGGGACCCCCAAATTGACACCCCCAGACCCAATTGGGGGGGGGGACCCCTGAAATTTGGGGGGGAACCCTGGAATGTGGGGGGGGCAATGGGAGGGGGGACCCCTGGAACGGGGGAGGGACTCCTGGAATTGGGGTGGGACCCCTGGAATTGGGGGGGTCCCTGGAATGGCGGTGGGACCCTTGGAATGTGGGGGGGACCCCTGGAATTGGGGAGGGGGGGATGGGAAGGGGGAGCCCTGGAATGTGCGGGGGGGGAATGGGAGGGGGGACACCTGGAATGGGGAGGGGGGACCCCCAGGTTTGGGACTCGCAGCCCCCCCACATTTGGGGTGGGGACCCCCTGACTCTGTCCCCAAATACCTGTCCCTGTCCTGTCCCTGTCCCATCCCTGTCCTGTCCCTGTCCCTGTCCCTGTCCTGTCCTGTCCCTGTCCTGTCCTGTCCTGTCCCTGTCCTGTCCCTGTCCTGTCCCTGTCCCTGTCCCTGTCCCCATCCCTGTCCCTGTCCCTGTCCCTGTCCCTGTCCCTGTCCCTGTCCCTGTCCTGTCCCTGTCCCTGTCCCTGTCCCTGCTCTGTCCCTGTCCTATCCCTGTCCCTGTCCCTGTCCTATCCCTGTCCCTGCTCTGTCCCTGTCCCTGTCCCTGTCCTATCCCTGTCCCTGCTCTGTCCCTGTCCCTGTCCCTGCTCTGTCCCTGTCCCTGTCCCTGTCCCTGTTCCTGTCCCTGTCCCCAGGCTTGGAAGCGCTGGTGCACCCAAATCCTCTCGGCTCTCAGGTGAGGCTCCCCTGGCTCCCTGGGGGGCCCCGGGGGTGCGGGGCTGTGCTCGGGACACCCCTGTGCCCCCCCAGCTTCCTGCACTCCTGCGAGCCCCCCATCATCCACGGGAACCTCACCAGCGACACCATCTTCATCCAGCACAACGGGCTCATCAAGATCGGCTCCGGTGCGGCAGCTCCCGCCCCGCCCCGGGGGTCCCAGGGGTCTGGGGGCGTCTGAGGGGGTCTGGGTGGCCTGAGGGATCCAAAGTGGTCTGGGGGGTCAGAGGGGTCTGAGGGCTCCAAGGGGGTCAGAGGGGTCCAAGGCATTTGGGGGATCCAAGGGGTTCAAGCTGGTCCAAGGGGGCCAGAGGGGTCTGAGGGCTCCAAGGGGTTCTGAGGGGGTGCAAGGGAGTTCGAGGGGTCCAAGGGGGTCCGGGGGGTCGAAGGGGTCCGAGGGGGTCCCAGGGGTCCGAGGGGTCCAGGGGGGTTGGCAGCAGGAAGGGGCGGGGGTCATGTAGGGTGTGCGTGGTGGAGGGGGGGGGTCTTAGCCAGGACCCCCGGGAGTTGTGGGGTCCCTTTTGGGGTGCCAGTCTCGGTTCTTCTCCTCTGTCCCCTCCTGCCTGCCCCATGCCTGGCTCCCTCCGGCCCTGCCCGGCAGTTTGGCACCGGGTGTTTGCCAACGGTGAGTGACCAGTGCCACCTCCCGGCCACTGCCCTGCCCTGGGGACACACCCAAGACACCCCCGAGCCCCCCCAGCCAGTCCCTCCCCTGAGGACACCCACAAGCCACCCACAGTCAGTCCCTGCCCTGGGGACACCCCCGAGCCCCCCAGCCAGTCCCTGCCCTGGGGACACCCCCAAGCCCCCCACAGTCAGTTCCTGCCCTGGGGACACCCCTGAGCCCCCCACAGTCAGTCCCTGCCCTGGGGACACCCCCTGTGGCCCTGAGCCCCCCCAGGTGGGCACTGCACACGAGGGTGACCCCGGGCTCTGTGGGGAGGGGGCTCCTTCACTCCTCCGGGAGTTGCTGCTCCTGGGTGGGGGCAGAGGGGGCTGCAGGGATGGGCTGTGGCTGGGGTGGGCAGGGGCACAGGAGGATTCCCCTCGTCCCCTAGGACCCCCAGGGTGGGAACACACAGACCCCGGGGTGGGCACACACAGACCCCAGGGTGGGCACACACAGACCCCCAGGGTGGGCACACACAGACCCCAGGGTGGGCACAGAGGGACCCCAGGGTGGGCACACACAGACCCCGGGGTGGGCACACACAGACCCCAGGGTGGGCACGCACAGACCCCCAGGGTGGGCTCTGACAGACCCCAGAGTGGGCACACACAGACCCCCAGGGTGGGCTCTGACAGACCCCAGGGTGGGCACACACAGACCCCAGGGTGGGCTCTGACAGACCCCAGGGTGGGCTCTGACAGACCCCAGGGTGGGCACACACAGACCCCGGGGTGGGCTCTGACAGACCCCGGGGTGGGCACAGAGGGACCCCCGGGGCTCCCAGACCCCTCAGACCCTGCCCCTTCCCCAGCGCTCCCGGACGATCTCCGCAGCCCCATCCGGATCGAGCGCGAGGAGCTGCGGAACCTGCACTTCTTTCCCCCGGAATATGGCCGTGAGTGGGGGCACGGGGGCACGGGGGGCAACGGAGCAGGTGGGAACAGGGATGGACAGGGGAGGGAACAGGTGAGGGCAGGTGGGAGCAGGTGAGGGTGTCCCCGGAGGTGGCGTGGGGCAGGGCGGGGGTCTCCAGGTGGGCTCCCGTGTCCTGACCTGCCCCGGGCTGTGTTGCAGAGAAGGCTGACGGGACGGCTGTGGACATTTTCTCCTTCGGGATGTGCGCGCTGGAGGTGCGGAGGGGGGGAGGGTGGGGCCCTGTCCCCTGTCGGGAGGTGGCCCCTGTCCCGGGGTGTCCCCTGTCTCTGCCCTGTCCGGAGTGTCCCTTGTCCCTGCTCTGTCCGGGTGTTCCCTCTCCGGGGTTTCCCCTGACCCTGCCCTGTCCGGGGTGTCCCCTGTCCTGGGGTGTCCCCTCTCTGGGGTGTCCCCTGTCCCCGCTCTGTCCCAGGTGTCCTTTGTCCCTGCTCTGTCCCGGGGTGTCTCCTATCCCTGCCCTGTCCGAGGTGTCCCCTCTCCGGGGTGTCCCCTGTCTGGGGTGTCCCCTGTCCCTGCCCTGCCCGGGTGTCCCCTGTCCCTGCCCTGTCTGGGGTGTCCTTTGTCCCTGCCCGGGTGTCCCCTGTCCCTGCCCTGCCCGGGTGTCCTCTGGCAGCCCCCCGGACTGGCCGTGCCCCCCAGATGGCCGTGCTGGAGATCCAGACCAACGGGGACACGCGGGTGTCCGAGGAGGCCATCGCGCGGGCCCGGCACTCCCTGGATGACCCCAACATGCGGGTGAGGGCGGCTGGGGGGGCCTGCGGGGGGCACATCCCTGTCCTGGTCACTCCTGGGATGTGAATCCCTGTCCTGGTCACCCCTGGGGTGTGAATCCCTGTCCTGGTCACCCCTGGGGTGTGAATCCCTTCCTGGTCACTCCTGGGATGTAAATCCCTGTCCTAGTCACTCCTGGGATGTGAATCCCTGTCCTGGTCACTCCTGGGATGTAAATCCCTGTCTTGATCACTCCTGGGATTTAAATCCCTGTCCTGCATTAGTCCCGGGTGCAAGTCCCTGTCCTGATCACTCTTGGGCATAAATCCCTGTCCTGGTCACTCCTGGGTGCAAATCCCCTCCTGCCAGCTCCCAGTAGGTGCAGGTGGGGTCTGGCCCTGTCCCTGGAGTGTCCCTGCTGTCCCTCACCCCTGGGGTCTGGCCCTGTCCCCGGAGTGTCCCTGCTGTCCCTCACCCCTGGGGTCTGGCCCTGTCCCCAGTGTGTCCCTGCTGTCCCTCACCCCTGGGATCTCCCGTGCCCCCTTCCCAGGCTCCCTTCCAGTGCCCAGCTGGAGGTCCACGTGGATCCCAGGGAACAGGGAAGAAGCTGCCCCAGAAATCCTTGGGAACGGGGTTTAATAAGGGGACAGGACAGTCTGGGGGGTGGTTGGGGTTTGGGGTCACCAGAGGAAGGCAGGGAACAGCTGGAACTTTTGATCCCACTCCATCCACCCAGCCCCCTCCCTCTTCCTGTGGCAATCTCCAAAAGATGCAGAGTGAGTTTGTACATTCCCCAAATTCCCTTGTTTGATCACAGAATTCCTCGAGGCATCCCCCAGTGACTCCTGCCCCTTGGATCCCACAGTTCCCACCTTTCAGGAGGAGCGGGGGGTCCCCTTGGATCCCACAGTTCCCACCTTTCAGAAGGAGCAGGGCGTCTCCTGGGGGTGGTTGGACCCCCCCTGAGGGTCTCTGGGGCAGATGGCTCTGAGGGGTCTGGTCTGGGGGTGCCTTGGGATCATTTTTGGGTCTGTCCCAGACACCCTGGGCCGTTCCCTGCCAGCAGCAGGGCAGGAGCTGGAGCAGCAGAGGCAGAGGGGGCTGCTCTGCTCTCAGTGGGCAGGAGCAGGCAGAGCCCCAGGATTCTGCTGCTCCTTCCCCTTCCCCACTCCCACCCCACACTCCTGCCCTCCCCTCGGGGCTGAGCCTGGTTCTGCCCCTGCTCCTGCAGCCTTTGCTGGGGTCACTCCTGGGATGGGGCTGGTGGGGACCCCCTTCCTGTCTCTGCCCACCCAAAATTCCTGTCCTGGGGCCCCTTTGGATGCCTTTCCTGGGGAATTGTATCAAAAGCAGGGTGACCCCAGGCCAAGGGCAGTGACCCCTGTGCTGGCACTGCTGCCAGGGCTGGGGCAGCTTTGGGGTCCCCAGGTACAGGACACTGAGGGGCTGCAGCGTGTCCAGGGGAGGAACAGAGCTGAGGAAGGAGCCCCAGGAGAGGCTGGGGGAGCTGGGAAGGGAATGGAGCACCAGGAGAGGCTGGGGGAGCTGGGAAGGGAATGGAGCCCCAGGAGAGGCTGAGGGAGCTGGGAAGGGAATGGAGCACCAGGCTGGAGCTGGGGAAGGGTCTGGAGCACCAGGAGGGGCTGGGGGAGCTGGGAAGGGTCTGGAGCCCGAGGAGAGGCTGAGGGAGTTGGGAAGGGGCTCAGCCTGGAGAAAAGGAGGCTCAGGGGGGCCCTGTGGCTCTGCACAACTCCCTTCCAGGAGGGGACAGCCAGGTGGGCTCTGCTCTCAGGGCACAGGGACAGGACAAAGGGAAATGGCCTCAGGCTGGGCCAGGGGAGGTTCAGGGTGGAGATCTGAAGGAATTTCATCAAGGAAAGGGTGCTCAGGCCTTGGCAGGGGCTGCCCAGGGAGGTTTGGAGTCCCCAAGGCGTGACCTGGACACTCAGTGCTTTGGGGACGAGGTGGGGATGGGCTCAGGGTGCTCAGGGAGCTCCTCCAGCCTCAGTGGTTCTGTGATTCCGTGCAATGAACGCTCCTGGGCTCAGAGCAGGGGCTGCCCTGCCCTGCCCTGCCCTGCTGCAGCTCGTGCCCCTGCTCTGAGCCAGGAGTTCATCCTGTCCTGCCTGACCCTGAACCCAGACAAGCGCCCCACGGCCAACAGCCTCCTCTTCCACCGCGTGCTCTTCGAGGTGCACTCCCTGAAGCTGCTGGCAGCCCACTGCTTCATCAACCACCAGTGTGAGTGCCTGGGACCCCCGGGACCCCCAGCAGCCAGGCTGGGAGGGCTGGGAACACTCAGCCTGGAGGAGAGAAGGGTCCCAGGAGACCTTCGAGCCCCCTGCAGTGCCTGAAGGGGCTGCAGGAGAGCTGGGGAGGCCTTTGGACAAGGGATGGAGGGACAAGGCAAGGGGGGATGGCAGGAGGACAGGGTCAGATGGGATTTTGGGGAGGAATCCCTGGCTGTGAGGGGGTGAGGCCCTGGCACAGGCAGCCCAGAGAAGCTGTGGCTGCCCCTGGATCTCTGGAAGTGTTCCAGGCCAGCTTGGACAGGGCTTGGAGCAGCCTGGGCTCGGGGAAGGTGTCCCTGCCATGGAGGGAATGGGTCTGGGGGGGATTTAGGGTCCCTCCCACACAAAACATCCCCGTGAAGGGCCTGGGGAGGGAGGCAGTGACTCCCAGCCCCTCCCTGGAGCGGGGGCTGCAGGACCCACCCCTCCCTGTGCTCTGCCCCAGATCTGATGCCAGAGAACGTGGTGGAGGAGAAGATCAAGGAGCTGGACCTGAACATGGTGATGGCCGAGATCCGCAGGGAGGGGCGGCCCGGGGCCCAGTGGAGGTGAGGGTGGGGGGGATTCCAGAGCCCCCGGCCCGGGGATCCCAGTGCCCCCACCCTGAACCCTCCCCCAGAGCCCCCAGCCCGGGGATCCCGGTGCCCCCACCCTGAACTCTCCCCTCCTCTTCCCTGCACAGGTACTCCGAGGTTTCCTTCCTGGAGCTCGACAAGTTCTTGGAGGACGTCAGGTGGGTGGGAGCTCCCAGCCCGGCCTCGGCTCCCCGGGAATGTGGGGAGGGTGGGCAGGTGGCACTGTCCCTGCTGTCCCTGCTGTCCCCATGGCACTGTCCCTGCTGTCCCCATCCCTGCTCCATGGCTTTGTCCCTGCTGTCCCTATGGCACTGTCCCTGCTGTCCCCAGCTGTGAAGGTGGCACTGTCCCTGCTGTCCCTGCTGTCCCCATGGCACTGACCCTGCTGTCCTCAGCTGTGCTCCATGGCAGTGTCCCTGCTGTCCCTATGGCAGTGTCCCTGCTGTCCCTATGGCAGTGTCCCTGCTGTCCCCAGCTGTGCAGGTGGCAGTGTCCATGCTATCCCTGCTGTCCCCA
>VZUI01084755.1:0-22498 GCA_013401135.1 Cettia cetti | reverse complement strand
AATTTCCTAAATTATAATAATTTGGAGGGAGGGGATTTGAATTCCACATTTCCTAAGGAGGTCCTGCCCCTCCTTAGCAGATACCTGTCTTTCAAACCAAGACAGAGATTTTTCTTTGGAAGTTTATGTCTGTGATCCTCTACTTTCTTATTCTAAAGTACTGGCAAACTTGATATTTAGTATTTTTGTCAAATCCTTTCAAACCTGCCAACTTTTTATTCTGCACCCCCTACTACATAATTCCTGTTACTGAATTCTTAGTGTCTCTCTAGCAGCTTCTTGATTCTAACCAGTCAGATCCTCTACCTTCTGCATTTGTATGGTGATTACACTGAGCCAGTTTTGTGACATCCCAAGATTATAATTTTGACAGCAGTTACAAGACCACAAGAATTGTACTGTAACAGAACCAACTGGAGTACCAGAGGAGGAAGGAGTAGATTACGACAGATAAAGGGAAGTTTGACTTATCTTTCTCTACTACCAAATAATTCTTCTGTATTTCCACAGATTTTCTTTAACTGCTGCACTGCTTCCCAAGAGTCCCAGCAGGAACAACTGCCTTACAGTTTCTATGTTCCACTAAGTGCACATAGCCAAAGCATGCCTGCTTATTCTATAGTGTTCCGTATCAGAGTTTCCCGCTTAGGCCCATGAACTGGGTTTCAAGGATTGGCTATGGGGACCAAAGAAAACCCAGCTCACTGTCAAGGAGGCCTCTGTTCACCACACAGCAATTTGTACTTTTCACTTGGAAATCTGGATGAATCTGCAAGCCCAGAGAAGGATGGAGGGCACAGAACAAGATGAGCAGAATACGTTCCTCATAACAGTGCATTTTCCAAGCCTGTCCTACATTTATCTCATCTAAGAGCCAAAAAGGGACAGTTACTCAGGGCAAAAGACCATAGATCCTGTAGCCTGACCTCTGCTCTGGAGCCTTCTACCCACAGGACTAGTTTCTGATCTTCCTCAGCATTGAGAGAAGTCTAAGAAAAGTTTCTTGCCCTTGCTGGTCTCTTGAGAGCCAAAACTTTCTTCTCTTAGCTGGTCTCTTTCAGAGACTCTTTTAAGTGTTAATCAGATCATCTCCATCATCATCTATGAACTATACTGAGTTACAACAGCAGCAAATTTGGCACATCTCACTATATAATACTTTGTGTGAATTTTTCTTTGCAGTGTTCTAACCTTAAAACACAGAAGCACTGCTACTGATCAAAAAAGGAACATCTTTCCAGTCTTTACGATTCATTACCATCCCTTCTGAACACTAACAAGTACCAAAGTAAGTCCTGGAAGCTGTTTCAATCGTACCCTGTGTATCCCTGAAAGATAAACATGAGAAGAACACAGGATTCAGAGCTCTAGACTATTATGATGATGGCTAGTATTGAAATAACACTTAAAATTTGAGCTACAGATAAGTTAAGCAGCGGATATCAGGCCAAATCAATGTGGATTGCACGAGCTGCTGATTTTCTTCTTTGCTGCATGTAAAGACAGCAGACAGCGAAAAGAAGGGAGAGAAAGAAAAAGAGACTCTGCTTCAGTGATTTGAATCCAGTGCTGAAGTGTTCAACAAAACACTCCTTTCCAGGATTTAAATTTTCCTTTGGTGAGAACTTTTTTGATTCAGTGGGATTTGCAAAGCTTCCATTTGAAGCTAGAGAAAAGTAACCTCACTCTGTTTCTTCCCCCTCCCTGCACTACACCCTCTAATCATGATTAATATATCTAAGCATGCCTGATTAAGTCAGACAGATGATCTGAACTGATCGGAGATCTGGAGCTGCCAAAGTGAACCTGCTGTTTCTCTATCAGACAGAGCAATAATGGGTCAGTAGTGCAGCCCCATTAACTGCTTCCTACAGAATGAATTTTCCCTGACTGCTTCTTAAGACCAGACACCTGAGGAATGCTGCCTGATGGGAAGTTGCTTTGCATCGTTTCTTTTAGCACAACTGTCGAGCAGTTCCTTCTCAAGCCCTCCAGACAAACAACTAATGTATGAAAAATGGAGCCACTTCCTTCTATGCTACTTTCTTTTAAATCTCCTCATACCTTATCTTGCTAACTGGCTCTCCATTTTTCTCATATTTTCTTGGTAAGCTTCAGCACTGACTGATATATGGCGCACTGAAAGTGTGTGGTTATCAGAAAACCAACCCTGTTCCCACTATGCCTGTGTGTATGCAAGCAAGGGATCTGCTTCTGTGTATGGGTGGAGCTTGCACTTCATGAATTCATAAAATTTAGGGCTGCAATGGACCATTATGATCAATACACCATATTAATATAACAGTGAACTGCCTGTGTACAACATATTTGCACTAATATTGAAAGTTCATTGAAAGATAAATGGATACATGGCAGAAAAAGAGCAAAATGTATGTCTCTGAATTTGTTCAGGCATCTATGCATATGTATGTACACCTGCTTTTATGCGGGTGCAGCCCTTTACAATCTTTATCCTCTGAGATCTACTTCCAGTAAAAGTCTGCAGCCATGAGAGACCAAGTGGGCATCAAGGCGTGTCTGGGCTCTGTTAAATCCTGTGACTACTTATCCTAGAACTGCTCTTTGGTATAATTTCAAATACCTTCAAAGCTTCTCTGAATCATACCAGCTGTGACCAGCTCCGGGGAATTATGCTAGCTGCAAGTCAGATGGAGAATTATACTTTGCAAATCAATCATAGAAGAGACTGGGATGAAGAGTGATGATATATTTCACACATTTATCCTATTAGGGAGGGCTTCTCAAAAATTACTTCCAAAGCAAAAGAGTTAAAACAGAAACAAGAATCTGGTACTATATGATTTGATTAAAAACAAGCAACCATAGGCAATAAAACCTATCTACAACTAGACACAGATATTCCAAGGTGCTTTCCTTGTATTTGGGTCTCAAAATATGGGAAAAAATACTCAAGATGAATTATTTCCAACTTTGACTGTCAGAGAGAGGATTCCAAAAAACATGGTTTCCAGCATGCTGTTCTGTAAATCTGAGCTCTTGCACTGTACCTAAGAGCTGAGGTATTCTGGTGTTCATGCAGGTCTGCATATGAATGTACATGTGGATGTTATATTCCCTTTGTCTATAAGCAATCAGGCACTTTGCAATGTGAAATGGAAATCTAGGGAAAAAATCTGTAAATATTTGTGCTAAAATAAGAGCAAGTTCACCTTATGTCATTTGCTCATTTCCACAGCATTTATGAAACTCCTGTTTTCTATGTAAAAGATGGAAGACTCAACAGAAGGCTATAATGTCTATTTCTGGGTGTAGCACAGCCTAGAGAATTCCTTACATTAAGGCATTAATCCAATCTAGTAAAAATAGTTTTTAATCTTACATTGGACTCTGTATTGGAGCAATACATTTGAGTGGGATATGGGAACAAATCTGCTAGTATATACAGCTGGGTACAAAATACTATGTTTCCAATCAGGAATTACATGTTTCTTTGATAAGGCCAGCTGATAAGAATTTGTGTAAAATGGGAAGAAGAGCAAGATCAGTGATTAAACTGCTTGCTTTTTTTTTTTTTTTTTTGTGTGTGTGTGTGTGCGTGTGTGTGTGTGTGTAAGATTAGTCTTGCCATCACAGATTACTGGGCAAAATCTGGAACTCTACTACTAAAATTAAATTGTGTGATTGTGTGCCAACAGATATTATTTTGTACAAAGGTAAAACTACAGTTAGTAAGAAAAAGTAAAGTTCCTTTGTCCTTTTAACTATAAAGCCATTTTTGTACAAAATTTCATCTAACTGCAAAATTTGTGAAGTTTGCCTTGCCTTTCCTTTGTATATTTTTCCTCTCCTCCTGTGCTTTTATGAAAGAATGAAATATAAAAGTGTAGTTCAACGTACATTTAACTATGATATTGTAAACACAGATATAGGGAATCCAATTACTTGGTTTTCACGGTCCTCTTATCTTACACGTGTTACACATAATTGCAGCTCAGCCACATTTGTTCTGAGAAGAAATGACAAACTGATACATATCCAAAGCCTCACATTTAGGTAAGGACAGAGAAATTCAAATGCTGCATGGAATCTGTGTTGTGGTACAATGAGCATAGTTGTGATATCTTCATTGCATAATGGTCCCACTTGCATATTTACCTTTGGAGCCTCTTTGCTGTATTAACTGTATTTTTTCTGCTTAATGGGTCTTCACAGCTCAACTTCCATTTAAACACAGAAACTCTTTTACAAGGTCTAAGTGCTACAAAACCTTTCTATAAATTAAAGTCAGCCCATTTGCATCTGCATTTGGGAATGGTTCTGAAAGGGTTTTAAAAGAAATCAATTACAATAATTCATACATATAAAGAGGCAACTGCAACAGTCAATCCAACTTTTCTTCTCATTAAAAGATGTGTGAATTCCAGCTTGTTACTATTCCTGGGTTTTCTCTGCCCAGTGATTGTACCATTTTAAGTAAAAGTGTGGAACATATTTCATGTTTGTCAATGCTTTTTTAGTTCACTTGGATTATAATACCTCTGAAATTAAAGTGCAGCAGCAGTTCCTGAATGATTTAACATGTAGACATTTTTACTCTGAATTAGGTACAACTCATTCTTGTTTATGTTAATCCAAAATTGAATTATATCAAATTGGAATGGCTTCTTGTTTTCTGGAATAAAAATGGGTCATGCCATAATGTAAGAATATTGGTTACTGAACTAACATTTAGATTGAAACCTAATTGAGCACAAAAATTCCTAATAGGCAGATCAAGTCTGGCATCCTACATTTCCCCTTCCCACAACATGGGCACTGTCATGGCAAGGAGGTTCATTGGAACCTCTCTGCATAACCCTTGTACATCCTGCAGAAATGATCATGGTCCCAGTCCTTCAGTGAGCAAGTAATTGTTGCTCTGCAGCAGGGAGCCACACAGCCTTCAGACTACTCAATAGATTGCATATGGCAAAAAGGGAACACTGTTCAAAGGGTGTGAATGAGTCATTTGGCATTTCAGGTTGACTGAAGTCATTTTGCTACATTTATTTCTAATCTTGATGTGCTATCCACATTTGCATATTAAGCAGGACGGGAAGAAAGATTTAAATTATTTGCTACAATGCGTGCATGGAACACAGCAGAATGCATGTGTGAAAATAAGAGATTACATGCATGAATGGATGAACACAACATTGTGTGAAGTGCCTCTTCAACCTTCATACAGGAGCAGGCATTCTACATTCTACTTCTCAGCAGAAGTTATGTTTGAACTTGTGTTATCTCTAGGGATCTGAATATAAAGGAAAGAGGTTCTTTGGCAGTATGCCTGAAGAGAGGAATAGAGGAACCATGAGCATACTTCAGGTGATGTGTGTTCTTTGGCAAATACAAATCTGAATGAGCTGGTCTATGTAAACTAGAAGGGTAGGTATGTGCGCTCTGTGCATGTGGGTGACAAGGAGCACCCAAGAGCATGAGTAGGTGTTAGCTGAAGCTGGAATTTATACATTTGTCAAACATCATTTGCAGTGAATCATCTACTTAAAGATTTCCATGGAAAGAATATGTGGCAACCTCTCAAAGTATTCCAGTGTAGACGCCCTCCCACTATTGTGCAAGTTATTGATAGAACACTCAATTAACTTTGGAGAGAGACAACAGAATGGACATTGTCTCTCTCAGTTTCAGTCATTTTTGCTCAGTGACACAGTTTGCATACAAACCACTGAGAAGCGGTAGTTAAATCTCCAAGTAAAAGTGCTTTAATGAAAACAATAATGATGTTTGAATTTGTATTAAGCCTTGTGAACTTCATTACCTGAAAGCCTAAATGTTGGACCAAGTCATTGAAGATTATATCCCATTAAGTAGCGAGTGCAATTCTAGTTCAAATAGTTTAGAGAAAATGTACTCTTACATTGTTTGGCTGGCAATTGCAGGCATAATATTGTAATTCAAATTTACTAAGGTGCATGCATTGGCTTTGTACAGAAGATAAAATGGAATGATGTGAAAATCCAATTTTTATTAGTAAGTCCACTTCAAGACACACTTCTTGAGGAAAAGGTCTAGCAAGCACTGGAACTTGGGATGAAATCAGGGGAGACTCCACACCAAAGGCGTTTGTAAAATCCATGAGGGTCTTGAGCAGCAGTTGGAACTCCAGATGTGCTGAGGATATCATAGCTTAGGTAATCCAGGCAGAGGCACAACATGATCTGTAAGAGCTACAGACCTGTTCACAGATTCCCCTGAGAACTGGCTTTGGTCCTACCAGCTCACTTAAACATAAGAGTATGATTTACCTTGATTTTGTTTTAAGACTGAGAAATGGATGTGTACGTATTTTAAGAAGCCGGGTGTTACATTCAACATCACATTATGGTCTATGAGGGGAGGAAAATAAGTTATTTCTTCCACAACACAATAAAACATCATGCACAGCTGTTCCTACAAGACATGCTCCAGAATACACTCTGCTGATGTCAGTGTTGTCATCTAAGGATCATCTCAGGAGGAAGAGTTGAAAAAAAAAAAAAAAAAGGAATTGATATCTTATTTGGTGAACTCTCTTATACAGTCTGTTGGACTACTTGGACTACTGAGTGGTTTACATTTTTTTCCTTAGCCTTTCACTGTCTTTCCTATCTGTAAGGCAAATCACTTGAAGCAGATGGCATTTTTCCATACAGTGCTCTGTAACAAAAACCAGTGAGTCAGAGCTGTCTATAGAATCCTACAAAAAGTAGACTAAAAGGGATTTGTGGCAATCCCACAGTTCAAGCCCCTGCCCACAGCAGGGTAAATTTTGAAATCACACAAAATCAGAATGTAAACTCATTTTTCTGCAGTGACTACTCTACTGAAACACAAGTCTCATTCAGGCAATGGTATATATCATACATATGTCTAGATTAAAGACATATGGAAATCATTTAGATAGAAGACTTGCATTAAATTATTTGAAATTTCCTTTCAATATGCATTCATAAGATGGTGCTGACTGCAGTGTTAGACTCCAATTATAAAACACGTATTATCAAAACACACACTAAATGAGGCTATCATTACAATCATTGCTTCCTGAATTCTTGTGCTGAAGATCCTCATTACATAGTTTCAGATATCTGATTATTTGTAGATGGAATTCAGGAAACAATGCAAAAGAGGAAAGAAGGGGAAAATTCCAAACTGGAAAAAATGGTTATTTTACTAGGCACAGTGGAAAACACTACTTGTCATATACCTCATACAGCCTTCAAGAAGGCATTCCTCTTCTAAATACTTAGAAGAAGGTTTTGAGAGCCTGAAATTGTAGGTTTGTGCAGGTCTTGTCCTTCAAGATGCATTTTGAACATGGCAAGACTTTTCTTGCAGACTCTGCAGTGAGAAAACTGTCAGTGGCGGGAATAACTCATCACAAGACTTAAGGCCCGTGCACTGCTTCAAGGAGATTTAACCAAGCAAAACAGGGATAAATGTGGTTACTTCCATGATGAATTAGATTAATTTTTTCCAAACTGAATACATCTAAAAACTTTATCAACACTGCAATTGTTTCCATACAAAACAAACAAACAAACAAACAAACCCCCTCTATTTTGCTCACTTCACTTCCATTTTCTACTCTGATTTCTATCAGTTTCCTACACTTGTATCTACTTTACTTGCATTCATATTTAAGGCCTACTGTGTTCAGATTCATTACTACTGCATATCTTGCTATATTTGATTATGGTAGGCTGTCTCTTTTGTGTTGACAGATGAACCTTGTTTTTTAGTTTAGCTTTTCAAAAACAATTATACTTAATAAAGTGATCATTATTGTAAAATAAACTAATCCACAAATATCCACAAAGCCTTAACTGAATTTTGGAATACTGTTTTATTGGTCTGTCTGATGGTGGTTGGACTTCGCTCATCTCTACAGCTTAGAAAGGAAAGTGGTAGATGCTCAGCCCTTCTGGAGCTTGAGTCAATGAAGCATCCAAGACTGCAGAGCACAAGATGATGCATTCAAAACCACTTCCTAAAACTCTTATGCCATTATTTAGGTTGAAAAGGAGAAAAACATTTCAAAAGAACATTCTGCTCAAAAGTTAAAAACTATTTCAAGCAAAAAAGTTAATAATATAAACAAAACTGTTTAAAAGAGCAGTAGTTCATTAGGAGACTATCCATTGCTCATTCCAAGAGATTCCCATTGCATTTCGCAAATCGTGAATTATATTCAGACTCACTTTGTTTATCTGGTATCCTGATAGACTCCATTAGGGTGTGGATGCAGCAGTACTAGACACAGACCACACTCTGCTGTATAGCTTCTCCCTGGTGTGTTTTAAAGAATTACAGCTGTTTCTTTGCTTTCACTTGCTCAAACTACCCAGTACATTAATTAAGAAGCCCTATTATGAGCTCTGGTTTTTTTTCCTGAAAATAACACTTCTCTGGACATGACAGGTATGCGTTAGCTGAACTGGTATGTCTGAATGTTAAAACATGTTGATTGTGTCCTTCAACTCCGGCTTTACCCTGGAGGGTACCTCTAGTTTGGCTGCTGCTTTCCCTGACTCTATCCCTTCACCTAACAATGAAATCCATCATCCAGTGCTTTTCAGCAGTGCACAGCAGGTTAGGAACAGAAGCAACAATTACCCAATTAAAATCAAAATGTCAGATATGCAGAAGGCAAACTGTTATCAAACTGACCTGTCTGGGTTATCAGGGCAAGATGCCTTTAGGCTTATGCAATTAACTGAAGTATAATTGACGACCACAGGCAATCAACCTACAGATGCAGGTCTTATGTGTAAAAAATGTACTCAGGCACATCATTCAGTATTGACTCAGAGAAGAAGACTTGACTCTGTTGAGTCACTATGCCCACCTCCTAAAGCACTGAGGTTTTCCTTAGAAATCTCCCCAAAATTACCAGCTGAAATCAAAAAGTGCTTAGAAGACTCAAGGCAGTAGCGACAAGTGTGCTATCATTCCCAGTGTCTCTGTAAGTTGTGGTATGCAAGGAATGGTAAAATCTGTTTAGCTGGTTGTGGAGAGCAAAGGATCCTTCAGTTGGGTTGGTGCCCTGATGACTTATTACAGTGAGACACTTAAAATAAAAGCAGGTGTGGGGAGCTTTAAGGCACTACCAAAGAGACAGAAATCAAGCCAGAAAAAGGAATTTTTTTTTCTGGAGTACTGAAACAACTGTCCTGGGATAACACTGGGAGAGCTCCTCATCCAAATGAGCACTTCATCTTTCCTCCCTTCTGCTTCATGCTCTTTCTTTACCCCTCTCTTTAGAAAGAGCTTGCCAAGGCCTGGATTTTCTTTTGCTGACTTTGCCTGCATCTCAAGAACTGATGTGTTTAGTTGGCTTTCTGTTTTCTTTTTTACATCAAGACAACTACTGCTTATTAAATTCCCAATGAAATTATTACCTAGCTGTTAGAGGTACACGTCCAGCGAGGCATACTGCATTGGCTACAGCTAGCTACAATGCCATGAAATCACTTGTGCCTTTTCTTCCCTGAGATTCCATATGTAGCAATACACCTAGAATTAACCACTTGACTATTAAACACTGCTTGTTTTTGGTAACGAAGATATAACCTCTAGGAGTACAGAGGCTCCAATGTCAACAGTGTCTGAAAGACACTTGAAGCTTTTCTGGAAAAGAACTAATTAATAATAAAACTCAGGATGCTTAAAGAATTGACTCTCAAAAGCCCTGGAGATTTAAGAAAGTATTTCTAAACCCATTCCACAGTTGCAGTTATTAATGAATGATTAATTTCTACAGACATCATCTTGTGCTTGCTTCAACCTTGTGCTTGCTCCAGTGACTGGAGCAACCTTGTGCTTGCTCCAGTGACTTAAACAGTCAAGGGAAACAGTCAGAACAAAGTTCAAAACTAGTTAGAAAATAAAACCAAAATTGATTAGTATGTACTATGGAGGTACTTGCCATGTATGTGTACCTTCAGCTGACTTGAGTTTTAAACTTAAAATACACATTCAGTGTTTTGCTATGTGTGAGAAGCACAGTGTACATTAATAATTACAGCATTAACTGTACGGGCATATAATGAATTTCCTGAGATGCAAATGTTTTTATTAATTTACTAAGTAAAATTATTCTTAAATATGGGTCCATTAAGAAACTTGACACTTTGGGTTTGATCTTTCATTTGTTTTTATAGCCACAATAATGGAATAATTAATCCAGATTTTTATTCTACTTAAAGATCACAGAAATCTTGTGTAAACAATACATGAAGATTTTTTCCAAGGCATTTTTACCTCTATGATACTTTTTATTTAAAAAATTCCCTTCAAAAAACCTCAGAGTTTGATTTATTCCTTTAGATGATGCTACAAATGGAGCTTTCAAGATACCTGAACTGCCCACAATTATAATCGTCCTTTCAAAATGTTCATCACTTCACACCGGGCTTCTCAGACAGTAGACAGTAGAACCTCCACCATCTTTCAGCAGGAGCAGTTGGCTTCACTTCTACTGCAAACAGAGTGAAGCAGCTGCTGCTCGGAATGAGGAAACTCTCTGTGAGCAGCAACCTCAGCCCCACTGAGAACTGCCTTGCTGTGATGTTGTGGGAGAGGAAAAATATTTTCTTGAAGATCATTTAAAGCTAATCTGACAACACAAACATTCAGAGATTTTAATTTTTGAATGGTCTTGTTACAGCAAATGGAGAAGAGAGAATTAAACATTTTAGGCACATAGTACAGGTGTCATTACTTGGGGTACAGCACACAGCAATATATCCTATGTCAAACCAGTAGATAAAGGAGGCAAGTGCTGCGCATGGCCTCTGCTGAAGGTAACATGATAATGACACCGTTGATGTAATTTTTTGCAATGTCATTTATCCCCTTCTCCTAAGAATGTAGCAGTACTTGATGGCTTCAATGAATTAAGATTCATCTTCTGTTTAAGTTGGGAAAGTATTTACAGACTAGACTCAGATCTCTTTTTTAGAGCTGAGGAAAATGTGAGGGTTTTTTGATAGGTTTAATCTCAGAGATCTGTTACATTATTAGAATTATCAAGAAAGTGTAGCCCAATACAGCTTGAAAGTTGATAATACCACTTGAAACTGTAAACTAATCTCCCTGACAGAATTAGAAAGCATTTCTTCCATCCCCTTGTGGAGCTCTGCACACTTGGTTCCAAGAGGGTTTGGTCACCTTTCTCAGAATCAATGTTTTTGACCAATTCTAGAGAAGTGTACTGGATGTGACAAACAGTTTGATGTGGTACAGCAAGTGCCATATACAAACAGTGAGAGAGAAGCCTCCAGTGTCCTGGCTTTAGACACTCTACACTTTGCATGAAAAACAATTCCCACATCCTGATTATGCGTAGAGACAATTTCAGAAGTTGGTCCATATTGTAAGGTAATCCCTGTTTAGATGGCAAGATTATGGAGAGTTTCTCCTGTGCCAGAAGTCAGTTGTATATCGTAGTGTTTCTGATGCGGAGACATGATGTTATTTATGTAGCTAGATTTTAAAAATAAAAAATGAATGTCAGAGTTCCAAGGGTTTTAGTTTGTATGCTACGAGTTACTGGTGGATTTTTCATGGTGAGATAATAAAATAAAAATATAAAACAGGAGAATTGGAAAGGAAAGACTAGAGAATGTAAGGTATACAGTGCCTCAGGGGGAAAAAATGGCATGTTATTAGTACTGTACACTGCTCCAAAAAGATAATGCCATTTATAAAATAAGACTGAGTTGGGGAGAGAGAGGATGGGTGGATCTTGGAGCTCCAGGCTACAGGACTAATTCAGACCCTTCTAAAAGATTTCTTTTTCATTCTCATCTATCTGAAATTCTTCTAGAAACAGAATACAGCAACTATGCTTCAGAGAGAGCATTTTGGGCAAAAGTCTAAAGAACAGAAAGACACCCTTCCTCTCCACCGGATTACCCATTGTGGTAAGTTCAACATCCCTGGCACATTAGTGATCAAACATAAGAAGCATTTGAGTATAATATCAGCTCCCTAGAAGCGCTGTACCATGGGCATTAGTTTCTGTCTTGAACCATGAAAATTATAGTACACACATTTGTTAGCCTAGCTGATGTCTCTACCAATTCTGCTCATGTTTGTGCAAGTCTCTTCCTCCGTCCCCTTTAGAGAAGCACTCATTTGAAATTATATTTAAAATTAAATTATCACTATAAAATGCAGAAAAAAATCAGCCTTGTTTAGTGGTGAGAAAAGAAGACCAGGAATCCATTTTCCAAATCAGCTCAGTTAAAGAATTGTTATGCATTCCTGGGCAAATCTAGTTTAATCAAGGGAAAAACAGAAGTGCTGCAATTTTTTGACAGGGTGAAAACAAATATTTTGTGGTGTGACAAACTCCTGTTCACCTCTCTGTACTCTAGGGCATATTTAAACAGTGCAGTGCAGCCATACATGGAGATATTTCAATGGAATGGGGGGCCAAACCCCATAATAGTGCCTTCTCAGGGCAGCAGTTTATTTTTGCAGATTGTCAAGTTAGGCTGGTACAGTTTTAGTGCTTCTGTCATCTCAATGTCACTACAATCATGTACGTGGGCCTGATTGTAAAGTGAGAGCATTCACACTCACCTGTCTTAAAGGCTGGGCAAAACGGCCATCAATAAGCAAGAATGTGTAAGATGAAAGGCTTGTGCAGGAAAGACAAGGTTACTGATGGTAAATATACTTCTTTTCCTGCTGGCCAAATGTACAAAGACTGGTGAAAAGCTAAGCTAAAAAGATGCCAAGGACTCCAAGGGAATTACATAATAAAGATTTTTGAAAGATATCAAGGGACTTATGCATAACCTTTGTCTTGACCGGGATATGGCTGGTAGTCAGTCCTGAGCTTTAGATCAAGTGTGTTGTCATCATTATATTGAATATACATGTGGCACTTTGGGACAAGGCTTAGCAGTGATCATGGCGGTGCTGGGTTAATGGTCAGAATCGATTCAGGAGGCTTCTCCAACCTTAATGGTCCTATGATTCTATATAGCAATTTGAGGAACTGAAAAAAGAGAGAATTGGTACATTCCTATTAACCAAAACCATACTCTGGAGATGAGGAAGAAAGGTAGAAGAAATCAGGGTCTTATTATATTATAAAAATCTAAGCAAACTAAAATGAGCCCCAAAGACCCAGGCATATCAATTGTTGGTAACAATACTTGTCAAACGTGTGGCATTTTGTCTGCCACAGTGGGTAGGTTCTTCTAACTAGTACCAGAGATTGAACTTGCCAGTGAGTGTATTTTATGGTATGTGTGTGTGTGTGTATTTGTATATGTATGTATGTATATGTAATAAATAAATAAATACGCACACACATACATACATATCTTACAGCTCCCCTAAGAGGAGAATTTCAAGTGAAAATACTGTTAAGGAAAGAAACATAGGGAAGAGAATGAAGATAATTTTCATTGTATCTGACAATAAAAATAAATCAAGAGACTGCCTACAGCAGTAGTTTCAGATCTGTGGCTTACTAGCAACCTCTAGCCTGCTAAAGTTTCAGATATTGCTTGTGGCTAAAGAGAGCTGCTGTCAAGCTGCAAGTTGATTGGGAAAGCAAAGTGTAACAGCGGGCAGAGGACAGTACAATTGCACTGCCTGGCCTTGAATCAGCAAAAATGGAGGGCGTTGGTGTATGGTTGCAAGAGTATGTGTAATCATCGGGGGGGGGGGAAGAGATTCCATGTAACCAGGTAAAGGAAGACAAAGTTTGAAGGGGAAAGTGCTGTCTCTTACTAGAGTAATGGCTATAACTTACAGAAACCAGACAAGCTTGCAGACCCACTATCTTTTGCAAGCTGAAGTAAGAAGGTGTAAGAGATCACATCAAACAGTCTACTTTAGCAGCAGAGCCCTGCTTTTCTGAAAGTTGCCTGTTCTGCCCAGGCAGATTCATCAGTCTTAACAATGTTAGGAGATGTGTGCAGAAGGGTGTGGTAGAGATGAAAGTAAATCCAAACTCTAGGCAACAAAACTAAGCTAAATTTAGCTGTGTGCATTTCACAGTGGATATTCATCCATCTCCAGGTTATTTTGCTTTCCTGATAAAAACGGGAATGACAGTGCTTGTTTGTGCCTAATCTCTTATCCATGGGATTGTCAAGTTCGAATACAAGAATGAAATAGAAATAAATGTCACTAAATAAGAAAGTAAAGGGAATTGTTCCACTGCAAGTACAATGCTTTTGTTCACTGAGCCACTGCTAAGAAAACAGGTTTCCTCCCTATCTGTTCGACAACTCGTTTTGCCATCACATGATAGCCAGAAGTTTTGTCCTATTCAGAAACCTGGGAGCAGAGGCTAAAGCATGAGTTACTCTCTTTTCCACTTTCAAGTGGATAACTGGCACTGCTGGCTGCATCACCTACGGTCTTTCATGCCAAAATGTAACTGGTAGGCAACTCTTTCTCATCTCAAAGCCCAGTTCCTCCTGCCATGCCCATTTACTAAAAGCCTCAATTATTATTAAACCTTGCTTCACTGGAAAATTATAAATGTGACAGGCTCTCCTGCTGTTGCTGAAGAGAGTTTAGATTATTGCTTTTTCTAAAAAAATGTACTGATAGGATGCTACTAAATCATGTCTTGGAGGCTGATGTCCTTTTGCTCCTACAAGACAAGTATTATGAACTTTATGCACACACACATGAAACACATGCAAGACCTTGCTAGACAACTCTACAGAACTCCACTCTAAAGATGTGTCTCATGGCAATATTGCGTGTTATACTTACAATGCATCAAAAACCTTTACAACAACATTAAAAAGCAATTTAGGAAAAATTGCACTCATGTCTGACCCCCTGAGAAACCGCCACATTTCACGGAAGACGTAAGAGATCAGGAAAAACAGCTTATTTGAGCAGCAGAGCCCTGGTTTTGAGCAAAAGGAGAGCCAAGAATGCCCAATCTCCAGTTGCCAGAAGCATTTTTCTTTCTAGGCATCTTGCTCCTTTTGGTATGATCACAATGGGTATCTCAGAGACAGAATAGTCTGATCTCTGCTAGAGAAACCTTAAAATTTCAGGGAAAACTGGTTATTTCTTTGCTTTGTCCTTGTGACTAATAAAAAAGAAATCCCGTTCATTATTTTCTTTGCTCTGTTCCAATAAATATACTCCTCCTGAGCACAGTGTTGATCCCCCACTGACAAGGAGGAAAACCTGATGCACCTGCAGTGGAAAAGAAAACACACTGAATCTCAAGCCTTGCAGATAAGCACTTACTTGTTTAACTCTGTAGAAAATGTAATGCTGATTTACCCATTGCATCTACCCGTAAAACTTCACAGTAAAAGAAGCAAGCACCCAAACAGATCTGTACCTTTGTGGCAGGTGGTCACACTCTGGTCTTTCAGGATCTGTGATGGGACAAAACAGTGGGGGAATAGCACAAATCTCGTAACAACCTGTCTTCGGCACAAATGCTTAGCAAGGACCTAAGTCTGGAGAGCCATGTATGACACACAAATCTTCTCCCCAGCATCTCAGTCTCTCCCTCATGAAGCGCAGCCAATCAAGCTGGTAGAGAGCAAACCACAAACCACGCAGGAACTCACAGTCCCAGCAGCTTATTGCGCTGGGTATGGGACTCAGCTTAGTGTGGTTTTACTCTCTTACTGTGAGGGAAACTGCTTGAGAGCAGTTTCTCTGAATGCCACAGCTGTGCTGGGGCACCTCACAACTTGTCAAATGTTCAGTTATGTAGTATATCTGTCTGGAAAGCATGAGCCCCTTCAGATATTAGCAGTGATCCCTAAGAGCAGGTGTTGGGGGTTTGATTTGTCTCCTTTTGCTTGTGGAATTTTTTCCCATTGAGTTGCTAGGGAACTAATTGCTGGGTGCTTATGGGTGCTTGGACCAAGGCAGGAAAGGACGGGGTGGGGGGCAGTGGTTTTCTCTTGCTCCTGGCATCGGAGAGGGCCGGGCGGCGGCGACGGCAGCGACGGCGGCGGCTGGTGCTGCTGCTGCTGCTGCTTCTTCGGGGGGATTCTCTCCACTGGCTCCGGTCCTGAGAAAGTCTACCATCATCGGCTCCTGAGCTCCGGAACAGCTGAGTTCATCTTCTCCTGCCCTGTTGGGCCGACCCTGTCCTGCCGCCGCCGTTTCCTTGGCACTGCTTTGAGGTTTTCTGTGGCACTGTGTCTCCTCCCCTACTGGGACATCCCTGCCGCTCCAGCCACCACTGCAGAGTTTTCTGCTCTCACCCACCGGCCTGGGATTTTTCCACCATTCCAGCCTGGTGCTCTCAAGCGATATCAGACTGCCCCGAGCTTTGTGAGAACAAAACCCCTCGAGGTCTTGCCTGGTTCTGTTTAGTATTATTGCTGTAATTGTTATTGTTTGTTTGCATTGTTCTAAATACTAGTAAAGAACTGTTATCCCTATCCCCATAACTCTGCCTGAAAGCCCCTTTAATTTCCTAAATTATAATAATTTGGAGGGAGGGGATTTGAATTCCATATTTCCTAAGGAGGTCCTGCCCCCTCCTTAGCAGATACCTGTCTTTCAAACTGAGACAGCAGGCCATCACAGGTGCCCTAAAATGTATCCTCTTCTCTATTATGGGGGAACAGTAGTGGCCATAAACCATCAGCACATAAATTTGTGGAGCACCTCTCCTACCACACATCCCCTTGTGACATGAGAGTCCATGAGTGTATATGCGCAGCGTGCCCATAAGCTTGGATGTCCATAAGCAAATGCAGGTGAATGCAAGGATCATCTTGTGCTTGTGTAGGCACAGGCCAAGAGGGAGTTAATATAAGAGAGAAACCAGGATTTCACCAGATTCTGCAGCAAGTGTGAACCAGGGGTCTGTCTTAAAGCTGTGAGAAAAAAGAACTATCAAAATATGATTCTTACAAGAACACAGAAAAGGCATATTTGCTTATTTAGTTGTTGCGTCATTTTGGTTGCTACCAGGAGTGTTATTGGGATGGCCTCTGAATGGCAGTTTCCCTCCCATCTCTTCTTCTCTGCTGTCTGATCTCCAGTCCCTCCTCCTGAAGGCAGCCTGAGGGCTTCCATAGTTCAGCAGGGCCGCAGAGGGAGTAGTTCCATCAGTGGTTGGAAAAATGATTGCTACCGGAGGGCAGAAATCTGCCTTAGGAAATGCCAGCCCCTGCCCTGGCCCTGCCTGGTGTGGTGCCTGCAGTCGTTAACATGAGGCATTTCAGAGGAAACAAAAAGGAGCTGACATCAAGTAAAATTTCCCCCTGCAACCACCAGTCTAGGACCTCTTAAAATCGTAGCCTAAAAACACCATCTAAATTCTGTTGGGTAGCTGTAAGCTGTGAAAGGGCCATTTGCTGCAGCTGAAATAGATTCATAAATTACTGAGTTCCTGTGCCAATGAGATCCACATGCATCAAACTGATACATGGCTCTGAGTTCCTGAAGCCTCTTCTCTTTGTACCATGTCCTTGGATATGGTTCAGAGCCTGGCAAAATGATCTGTGCTTTTTCCAGCCTGTTGCTCAAAAGCAGCACAAAAAAACCCCAAAAGAACCTTCTAATTACTGTTGACTTTGTAGAACAAGCAGCCAGGTTCCTGAGGTTCCATCTGTGTTCTTCAAAAGAGCACAGGTGTTACAAACTGATATGGGCAAAATTTTATTGATTATATTGAACTATCTAGTATTGAAAAAAATATTCTTAATTATATCTTCAAATGTTCAAAAAGCTACAGAGACCAATTAAAGTGTTTTGTAATTGCTATTAAATTACTCTTTTGCCATTTTCAATAGTTTAAGTACTTCCAATACGAAATGTTCTGTTTTTCTGGCTAAAACCAGCTCTTTATCTCACAATTTATTTTGATTTGAATTAAAAGGTAAAAACACATAAAACAATAAAAAATGCTTTTGGGCAAAGCACAACTTTTCATATGGCTTAAGATAAAATACTCTTAGGTATTCAGCCAAAAATATTTTTTTGTTTTGCATTAGAGATGTCAATTGTACTAGCAAACTAAAAATCAGTTACATAGGCACCATTGTAGCATTAGTCACATGGAGCTGGCTCAAGAACAGAGGCACAGAATGCAACAATGAAATGGTGATGTCTTTTCTACTAGCACTAAGTCCTATACCACATTCAGCTTTGTTTATATGGCATGATGTGACTGACATTAACTGACAAACAAAAGCCAAACACTGGAAGTTAATGCATGGCTATATCCAGGCTTCAGGCTTTTATAGTCTCAATGGCTTAATTTGAATATTACTTAAATTCAGACATCTATCAAACTTTATAATTCAGGGTGGGTTTTTTTGTTTTCTTTGTTGGCTTGTGTTTGCTGGGTTTTTTGTTAATTTTCAGAGGAAGATCTTTTTGGCTAATAACTTCTTTTAATTATGATCCAACTATTTTGCTATATTGCCATCAAAATACTGATATTATAATGTTATAATAGCTAGTATGTTCTTTTTACACCTCTGAAATATTCCTGGATCTTGAAGTGAGGAAGAGGAGTATGCTGGCATTGTTCATATTGTTCCTTTTGTATGTGTATAGACCTTCAAGCTGTCACTCTTGAAGTTTTCACCATTTACTCAAAACAAAGAAAGAGAAGGAAGTGTGACATATACATCAAAATCCTAGATCTACAAGAATCAAACCATCTGTGGACCCAGCTAAGGAAAACATGGCTACCAAGGTTTTCGTAAAGCAAGACTTGATTGCAGGAGGATTAGCTAATCAACTTGTAAAGCAAATCAAATTAATATATCCTGCCATATAACCAATGTCACATGTGCAGCTCTGACAGAGAGAGGGAGAGAAACACAATAGGAAAGAGGAATTTCATGATTGGAGTTTTTTAATAGCTTCATTGAAACACATGATAAAATCAGATTCTCTCAGCAGGAGATTGAGGGATAAAAATGGACTCCATTTGAAGTGCAAACAAGAAAAAGACAGGGAGTTGTAAAGCATACAGCACCTTCCTCATAAACATCCCACTTTCTCTCTGTTCCAAGTGTTTGCAACTGTCTCTCCCTGCGAAATCTTAATTAAACCAGCATATTTTCCATTTAAGTTATTTCAAAATGTGTGTAGCTTGATAAAAAGGTTAATTAGCTCTATTCTTTAGAAAACTGAAAAGGTAGCATTTTGATCTTTTCCTTGAAATTCATGCCAATCCTTACATTAAAAATATCCTTCAGTTTGGACTGTGGTAGGTAGCACACCGGAGAAACATGTTCATAAGGGGGTCTATGGGAAGGGGGCTCACATGGAAAACAAAATTTATTAGAAGTTTTAATCTTCTTACTTTTTGTTTTTATAAAGTATATCATATATTTTCTCCCTTCTTGAGGCTGAGTGTTTGTCAGACTTGAAATCAAATTGATATATGATGAAAATGGACTCTCACTGGTGACTCAGCTAAGAATTGCACAGAAATCTACCCAGCCTTATGCTAACCAATAAAAGGAAGGGATGGGAACAGGAACATCTCATAAAGCTGTGAAATAACAATTCACAAACATCATTTAAATCATTTGGAGGTTGCATTCCCTTTTTATGCTACTGCTGTATTGACCAAAATGCATCTCCTGTTGAGTATACAATCTGGGAAAGCTGATGGATCCAAGCCGATTGGTATGGAAAAACTGGTGTTACCATTTAGCAGAGCAATTCAATGACAAAGGGAAGCTCTTGTTTTAATTACTTCACCTCTGTGCTCTTTTTTAGAGCCCTTCAACAATTCTGTAAATAGCAGGGCTGCACTAGACTGACATGAGACATTTCCTTCTCCTCTTCCTAGTTAGAAATGTTGTTCTTTTGCTGTAATGTAACTTTCACTGACTCTGACATTTGCATTTGGATCTTGTTATAGGTGTGATCAAAATGATAACTACATTAGTACCATAAGCCAACTGAAGCAGTGGTTAAACAGTTGAAGGTGTTTGGCTGTGTTTAAACAAACTTACTGGGCACTAAAATTATCCATTTCCTATTTTACTTGCTGGTGCTCTCCATGCTTTTAATTAACTTTTCATAGTGAAACACCTGAATATAGTGTTTTTTACCTGTAAATGTCAAAGCACTTTATTATAGTACATTATGGAGTAGAACCAAGTCACTTTCCTTCTAGTTTGGTATCAAAGTGTAGTCTTGCCAAAAGGAGAGGCTAGACATATTCGTTCTGCTTTCTCCTTGAGTCTGTTATTGTTGCTGCATTTTTGGTTGACAGTTGAATGGGACCAAAAGGTTATTGCAGAAAGCAATATCCACTTCTCCTGTTCATTAATTTTGCTGCCATGGAATCCTGATTTTGGCTTCCTTATGCAGGTGAGAAATGGAGGATGAAATTATTTCTGCTTCTGCTTCTTTCTCCAGAATTTTAAGTAAATGATATCACAGAATTATAAGCATGAGCATTCCTGACAGCTCCTATAGTATCTTTGGGGTGGGTCCCATCCAGCCCCAGTGACTTATGTGTGTCTAAGTGGTGTAGCAGGTCACTGACCATTTTCCCTTGGATCGTGGGATCTTCATTCTGCTCTTTGTCCCTGTCTTCCAGCTCAGCGGTATAGGTACTCCCTGAACAGCTGGTCTTGTTATTAAAGGACAAGAGCAAGAAGGCATCCAGTATCTCAGCCTTTTCCTCATCCTTTGTCACTATATTTCCCTCTACATCCTAAAAAGGATGGAGATTCTCCATGGCCCTCCTTTTGTTGCTGATGTATTTATAAACACTTTTTATTGTCTTTCATGGCAGCAGCCAGATTAAGTTCTATTTGGTCTTTGACCCTTCTAATTTTCTTTTTGCATAACCTCACAACATCCTTGAAATCCTCCTGAGTTTACTGCCTCTTCTTCCATGGATCATAAACTCTCCCTTTTTTCTTGAGTTCCAGTCAAAGCTCTCTGTTCAGCCTGACCAATCTTTCCTCCTTGTTGTCGCATCTTTCAGCATATGGGGACAGCTTGCTCCTGCACCTTCAAGGTTTCCTTCCTGAAGAATGTCCAGCCTTCCTGGACTCCCTCCTTTAGACCTGCCTCTCAAGGGACCCTGAAAACTCATATAATTTCATGATTGCTGTGCCCAGGATGGCTTTCAGCCATCACATTACCTACCAGTCCTTCTCTGTTCACAAACACCAGATCCAATGGATGCCTTCCCTAGCTGTCTCCCTCACCAGCTGCCTCAAGAGTTATCTTCCACACACTCCAGGAAGTTCTGGACTGTTTCCTCTCTGCTTTTTTTACAGCAGACACCTGGTAAGTTGAAGTTCCCCACAAGAAAAAGGGCCAACAATTACAAGACTTATCCCATTTGCCTATAGATTTTTTTGTCTGCCTCTTCACCCTGGTTGGGTGGTCTGTAACAGACTCCCACCTTGTTGGCCTTCCCCCAATTCCTACTCGTAACTACTCAACCCTATCATCATCATCATTAAACTCTAGGCAATCAAAACACTCCCTAACACACAGGGCTTCCCCACTGCCTCTCCTTCGTGTCCTGTCCCTCCTGAAGAGTTTACAGACTCCTGCAGACTCCCCTTGTGCGAGTCATCCCACAGTGTTTCTATCATGGCAACTATGTCACAGTCTTCCACTTAATATCTTCCACTTAATATCTTTTCTGTTATTCCCCATTGTGGTGGTGTGTTTTTGTTAAGTTATTGTTAAGTTATTCTCCCGTGGTTTGTCCCTGTTACCTTCCTGATTGTTTGGTTTTACCCCAGGTTTTCCCTTCCCCTGTCCAGTTGTCATTCACCCTAGACACAGTTGTTACATTATTCACCTGGTGTCAATCTTCCCAAACCCCTGCCCTTATTTCCACAGACTTCCCTATCAATCCCTATTATCCCTACCCCACTGCCTAAACCCCACCTGGGAAGTCCCCGTTTCCTCGAGATCCAATTGGTGCAGTTGACCCATTCTACTCCCCTTGCCTTCCCCTCCTCACTCCCCTCCGCGCTGTCTCCCTGGTTGGCTGGAAATCTGTAACCTGCCCTTGTTCCTCCCCTGCTTAAAAAACAATGTAAGCGCAGGCTTTTTTGGTTTTCTGCCACTACACCCGTTGAGGGGATAAGTCCTTTGAGAAGCACTCAGGAAAACCCTCTGTTTGTCCTTCGCTCCAGTCTGAGGCGCACCACAACTGGGAACCTTTGAGAACAGCCACCCCACCGTGATACTGGCAGCACCACTCCACCGCTGCCCAAGCCCGAGCACGAGAGCGGCGACTCCAGGGTGCGTGAGCTAGCCGGGCATCTCTGGCCCTTGCGTCACCCTGTGTTGCATGCATTGGTGTGGATGTGCTTCGGCTGGGCTATTCATCTTGCCATCTTTTTCGGGAGAGGATGTTTGTGTTCAAGTGCCTTACATGGTTGGACCATTTTATAAATAACACATCAGAGAAAGTCAGGAGGTTCCTGTAGTTGAAGTTCAACGGCAGTTTTTCAGGCTGTAGATCTCGGAGAGAGGCCGGGCAGGAATTTAT
>VZUI01084752.1:0-90319 GCA_013401135.1 Cettia cetti | reverse complement strand
GGCGGCGGGGCCGCAGGTACCGGCGCGGGGAGCGGCGGCTGTGCGGGGCGGGGCCTCGGCGGCGCCGCCTGGTCCCCGCGGCTCGTCTGCGGGGTGGGGACGGGGAGATCTCCTGGCGGCGCCGGGCCGCCCTCTGTACAGGTAGAGCGTGAAGGAGGCCGTGTCGCCTGGGCCCGAGCTTCTTCCACGTGGGCGACCCACGACGTGAACGAGAGCTGGGGAAGGGATGTAATTGTCTGATTTTGTTTAAAGTTGCTTTATCTGCCTCGGCAAAAGGTAGACATGAAAGCTAAAAATTAACAGACTTTGCAGGAGTGAATTGCTGTGTGCCGTCCTCAAAACAGGCAGGTTAATGTGCAAGGTGGTAGCAAGTGTTTCTGAAGTACTGAACATCCTCCCATCCGTACAGTAAAATGAAGTTTCCAGCTATTTGTAATCCCCTTAAATTAGTCAAAAGAACAACTGTGTGAGGAAACGCTGATTTAGCAAGCATACGTGTTAGGGATTCAGTATTTTTCAGTACACATGAGTTAATTCCTATTCCTAAAAAACACAGACGGTTTGTTTGGGTTTTTTTATGCTTGAACTGTTAAGTTGCATCTTGTTTCCTTAAAAAGTGTGTTTTTAAACTGACTGTGCTTTGAGATGTTAATTGAGGAAATCCATTTCAAATGGATTTCTGTTTAGAGTAAGTAGCTTATTTATTACTTGCGCAGAAGTTCATTCAGCTGGAATCATGACAATGTTTATAAATGTATAGCATTTTGAAAGAGATTTTTGAAGGTAGTATTTGAGGCAGATGTGCATTTTCTGATAAGTTCTTCACATGTAGAATGGGGCACCTGGGATGCTAAGATGAATAGGATTACCAGAACTCTGCCTTATTGAAGTACTGAATATAATTACATTACAGTTTGATTTGGTGCTGCTGCTGTGCTTTTTCCTCGGTGTCATTCACTGAAGCAACTGCTTTGGTTTCATTTACCAAATTTATGGTATTTATCAGCGTCCCGGGGATCTTGCTGTCTGCTAACCCAACAGATTTCTTTACTGCTTTGCAGCATTATATTACATTGCCTCTCTTACATTTAAGGGCGTATTGTGGCTTTGGTATTAGAGACTCGCTGTTCTGAGAGAGGGAAAAACTCCATTTGGATACTAATGTAAGTGCAGTGAAAGAAAGGAGGATGCAGTCATTAGATGATTAAGTACAATATGGAAGAGCAAATGGGTTCTGTGGCAGGTTTCATGGCTGGTGATAATGTTTTTGATCTTCCTTAATCAGCAAATCTCTGGCAACAAATGAAACATATGCATTCACAGAATAACCAGTGAGGAAAGTTTTCAGGGAATTGTTACTAGTAGTTATAGTACTTGTGAAGAGTCTTAATTGTGAAAAGTTGTAAATAAAAGGGACTTAAAAAGTAAAGATTTCATTATCTCCTTTGTGAGTCTAACTTTGTTAACTCATGGACTTACAGAGTAAGTTAAATTTCATTTAATTATCCTCTGGTTCACTTTGTGGGTTTTTTAAATTAATAAAAGTATAATAAATATTGAAGTTGCATGTAGATCAGTCCTTTCTTTGTACCTGCAGTGGTGCAGAATTCACAGTATATAATTGTCTTTTCTTTTTCCGAAATAAGAAGATTTGGTTCAGAAGCCGATATAAGTTGAATCAGTTACTGTTGTGATTTGTCAAGTTTGTGTGTCAGCTTATCTAAGTACGTTTTTTTTAATGTGGCTTATTGACATAATAATAAGAGATAACTTTTATGATTTAAAGTGTATCATTGATGAGGTCAAGTTACTTTCTCAACTCTTTGCTAAAAAAGTCTTTAAGGGTTGTAAGGGTTTTCATTCAAGGTCTTGCTAAAATATAAAAATTGTGGGGTTAGGGTGGGAAGCTACTTCTTCAGACCTACATGCCAGTGAATTGTAGTCTTGTACTATGAAACTGTAGCCTTGTTGTAACTCAGAGCTGTCATACGTGTTTGTTTGTAGAGACTACGTGGGCTGAGTTGCTGGGGATCTTATGAGAATGTGTGCAGAGCAGGTCTTTGAGTTACAAAGTTCTCACCTAGTCTTTGTGTGTGGCTTTACTGGCCCTACCTCCCCTTGCCTTAGAAGGATTTGAAAGATGGAAATACGGGTAGAGGAAAGATACAGAACTTCTTTTTTCCTGTTTTAGTCAGAAAGTTGTTTTGACTGGAGGGGTGGTTCTTAAAACTTGTGGACAATACAGGCTTGACTTAATCAGCTCATATGGAAGTAGAACTTGTGGTTTCCTTCTCTATAGAAGAACTTACATGAAGTTAAATAATCCAATATGGAATATTTAAATTCTGCTGTGGGTGGAACTTGATGAGGTCTATGATTTAACGGGACGGTTTTCATTTTTTTTACTCTTCAGCCTCTCATGTGAACGGGTAGGTTCCTCTTTTACTAAGCTCTTTAAAGATGAGGAAACTTGTTTTGATTTTTGGTGCCCTCTACTGATGCCTGTTTGTCAGAACACTGAAAACTGGTCCTGGTTTTGGCCTTTAATAGCAGTGAATGCTGACAACAGCAGCTCTTTAAGAGTACTGGAAAGAAAGAAAGGAAGCCCTTTTACACCTTGAGTATTTTGCTGTTTGCCTTCCAGCCAGTTTGTCTGTATTGCACTGGAACTGTACCTCACCTGGTAGAAAAGTTGGTAAGCAGCTCATATCTGACTTTTGCGTAGTGTCTTCTGTTGGCATTGTAGCATTAGAAAGACTGATTTCTTTACTTTTCTCCTTTCAGGAAAAATAGGGACATTCTTTCTTTAATGTCTGCAGTTCCTGGTTCTCAGTAAATACATTCCAGGTTTGCTGTCTCAGAATTTTTTATCTTCTTATTTTCAATAACTTTGCTTTTTTTGTATTTCCCACTACTACATCAGATACTATGAAAACATCCAGTGCTTCATGTGAGCACCACTACATAGGCTGTGCTTTGCTTACTTTCTGATTAAGTAGCTCTTTCATCTTACTAGTCTTGCGGTTTTGTTCCCATTGCAAAATCCGTGAACACTTCTGTCCTAGAAAAGCTCAGAAATTGCATTAAGTCAGCTCCATTCTCTCTACAGAACCTCTTACCTTAGCCTTGTGGTCTGTCTTGCCAGCTTTGTTAATTTCTGACAGAAGTGGCCAATTTTTTTTTTTTGGTTGGTTGATTGGTTGGTTTTTTTGTCACACTGCAGTAACAGTAAATTGTGTGAGAAGGGATGAGAACATTCATGGCACAATTTATGGTGCTGCTGAACAGATGCTCTGTCTGGCAGTCTTCTTGAAAGCTTTAGGAGATGGCTTTCTAGAAAGAAAAGTAGACTTTTCTTCCTTACTCAGGTTCTTTAGCTCATGTGTGTTGGGACTATTCTTTAAATCACGTTTGTGATGTGATGTATATTTTTTGATGAGCTGCATTTTCAAAGTCTGATTCTTGGAAATTAATCTCTTGCAAAGAGACTATTTTGTTAGCAAGTACTGAGGGAAAGCAGTTTTGATCTGTGTTTGTGTCTTGGGAAAACACCAGAACTGAATATAAAGCAAGATGGGAAATGAAGAGATGGGAGACATAAAAGACTAGAAAATTCTAGAAAATTAATTTTAAATAGCTTTCTGGAAGGAACTTGTGAAGACGAGTAATTTATGTGGATGAGTATGGCTTTGGAAAAAACATTCAGATGTGGGTACAAAGGACCTGGTAAGACCAATAGGCATTTAGTCATTTTGTATGTGAAGCTCTGCTGACCATAGATTAGAGATTGTATGTGAAGCTTTTTTCCTCTTTATTTAATTTCCTTATTGTATCAGAGAACAGCCAGAGCACTTTTTCTCAAATTCAAATACAGAAACCTGGTATAGTGTTTGTATGCTTTGGCTCTGCTTTCTATAGGTGAATGTTTATGTGTATCTGTTGTTTTGTTCAACATTGGGGAGGGTTTGAGAATGTTTTAAAAAAGGACATATCTCACCAAATTTCTTACATGGTTTAAGTTCTTAATGCCTTTTTTTTCTCCTTATAAAAGGTGTGAGATAAGGTTTAAGAAATGAGTCAGCAAACTGTGCTTATTTGAGTATGTTTGGGGGAGCGAGGCTTGTGTTCCTTTGCATATCATCTGATGTCTATCATGTGGTTTGTTTTTTATTAACTTTCCTTTGACTTTGTGTGAGTCTAATTTTCTAAAGTAAATGGAAAGATCTACACAAGTAGAAGCTGTTTGTTGAAGCTGAGAACCTGCAGTCTTTTCTCATAAAGTCCTTATTTTGGTTAACTTAGCAGAAAATGCCAATCTTTCTTGGTTTTGTCGTCTCAAATAATTTGTCAGTTACATTGAGGAGTGTAAAGACTGCAGGACATGCTTGCCGACATTTTTTGCAAGCATTTGCATCTTTGGGCGTGCCACAAGAAATCAAAACTGACAATGGTCCAACTTATATAGGGAAGGTGCTTGGCAAATTCTTGAAAAAGTGGGGTGTGCGGCATACCTTTGGTATTCCACATTCTCCCACATTTCTTGACCCATTACATGACATGTTTGATGACAGCCTCTTAACATGTGTTTTGAAAGAGCAGAGGAACCAGCCACTGCTGCAGTAGTTAATGTTTACAGCATTTGTACTGAGTCTGACACATGTACAAAAGGAAGTTGTGCAAGCTACTAAGGATAAAAGGTATGATCAAATCCCAGCTCTAGAGAAGAACATTTTTTTCCCTAAACTTTTTAAAGCAACTCTTACTAATTTATCCAAGTTGTTAATAAAAACTAAATGATGTGTGTATATTTAAGTCGAGTAGTCTCTTAACATATAGCACATAGTCTAAATAAGATGAGCTTTGAATAGAATAATAGACTCATTTAGGTTGAAAGAGACCCATAAGATCATCAACTGTTGACCTCTACTATAAAGTCTGGCACTAAATGACTAATCTGTGTCTATACATTTTCTTTATTACCTCCAGAGATGGTGACTCAACTGCTTCCCCTGGAAGCCTGTTCCAATGCTTGATGATCCTTTTGGTGAAAAAAATTTTCCTAATACCTCATTTAAACCATCTCTGGTGCAAACTGAGGTTATTTCTTCTTATCCTATCACTTGGATAACAGATCAACTCCCACCGTGCTGCAGCCTTTTTTTCAGGTAACTGTAGAGAGAGACAAGATCTCCTGAGTCTCCTTTGCTCCAGGGTAAACAACCCCAGCTCCTTCAGCTGCTCCTCACAGGACTCATGCTCCAGACCCACCATGTTCCAGCACCTTAGTGCTGGACTACTTCACCAGTTCACTCCTCCTAGTTGTGAGGGGCCCAGAACTGGACACAGGACACAAGGTGTGGCCTCACCAATGCTGAGTGTGGGGGGACAATCCTTGCCCTGGTCCTGCTGGCCTCACTGTTGATGACACAGGCCGGGTGCCACTGGCCTTCTTGAATACCTGGGCACACTCCAGGCTCATGTTTACTGCCTGTAAGCCAGCAGCCCCAGATCCTTTTTGCTGGACACTTTCCAGACGCTGCTGCAGCCTTAGCACTGCATGGGGTTGTGATCCAGTGGTAGGAGCTGCCATTTGGCCTTGTAAACTTTAACCTCAGCACATAGGTACATCCTGTCCAGATACATCTGCAAAGCCTTCTTACCCTCCAGCAGGTCAACTTCTGCCCAGCTTGGTGTCACACTTACTGAGGAGTCACTTGATTGTGTTTTCCAGTTTGTTGATTAAGATGCTATGTCGTTACTGGCTGGCCCCAGTACTGAGTCCTGTGGAACACCACTTGCCCCCGGACACCAACTAGATAGAACTCCATTCACCAGAATTCTCTAGGCCGGGCCATTCAGTCACTACTTTACCATGGAAAGAGGGCATCTCTCTAAGTCATGAGTAGCCAGCCATGACCCCGAGTCCTAGATTGTGCTGTTGTTAAAGATAGTTGTGCAGTGTATCAACATATAGTATTCTGTAGAGTAAATAAATTCATTTTTTAAAAAATAGTTTAACAAAATGCCAGTCACAACATCATGCTTGGTGACCCACTGTGTCCAGCCATAGGTGTTGAAGAGTTTACTTGTCTCTGAACTGTGTGAAGGGCAGAGTAAAGCCTTGGTATTTACTTCACCTTTGAGAACTTGCTTTTATGTGGAAAATTCTGTAGAATAAGGAAACAATAAATGAAGCATCATAAAAAGAAGGACAGAACTGGTACACAGGGTGAGAGAAGCCCTGTTTGGTGTTGGAGGCTGCTGTGACAGTTAGGGACAAGGCTTGCAGTCGGACTGTGTGCCATTTGGGGTGTATTTTCTCCGTCATTCAGTGGCCTCTCCCCAGAGAAAAAAGGAAATTGAAAAAGGTAGAACTTAGAGTGCCTTATTCTTAGAATTAAATATCTTGACCTTTGAATTTTCAAGCCTGTGTTTAAGTACAGCTCTGTTAAGCTGTATCCTTTAAGACTTGCTTCTATTGGGTTTTTGGTTTTTTTTTTTCACTAATACCAGTGTGAGTATATTGAAGAGCATTCTGTTGTTAACATGACAGTTTGGTTGTCCTGATCAGGTAAGTAGGTAGGTAGGTTTTTGGGGATTCATTGTGTAGTTTCTAACATGGATGAAGAGTATTTGTTGGGGCTTCAAATTTCTAGCAATACGGAGAGACTGAAGTAATGTAGAGAGAAAATTGTGGTGTGAACTGAGAACACATAAAACTATATTACACACAAAAATTTTTAACAGTATGACGTGCTGACCAGATACTGCATCTTTTGGTAGTGCAGTTCAGTGTTGTGATGACAAGCAAAACCTGTGAAGGCACCCAAGTATGAATATGTGTTACTACAATAGAGTTAGAGTTATTATGCCGATAGTCCTCTCACTAGGAACAGATTTCAAATGCTGACTTGTCCTTGTGCCTACTGGGGACATCAGTTACAGTGGTGTGAGTCATGTTTTTATTGGTGTAAATGTTTGGATGTTCTTTTGATGCTTTGTCAACAAATACTGTCAGTATAACATCCATTCACACAAATAAAAGATTTCAGTCTTCAGTGCTCAAGTGATACCTCATTGATTTACATATATTGTGTTTCATATATGTGTTTGCATACCTGTGTGCATCTATATATGTGTAGTTTAATACAGGGGAAAAAAATCTTAAAGGGCAAGGAGTGTGATTTTGGTTTTTTTATTTCTAATGAATGTCCTAATTACCCTGTCTCCGCTGACGTACCTATAATGTTAGCTTCACACACCTAAATGGCAAAATCATTAGTGAATACACACTTAATATGTAAACTGTGTGTAGAGTGGACCTTGCTATGAAGCAATTTTTAGCCAGATTCTCTTCAGATCTTTTGTCCCATCAAAGCAGAAAGAGCAGAAATATGTTGAAAATTGAAAACATGATATTTTTTAGATGTGCCTGTACCTGAACACCTTGTCTTGATTTCATCAGTTCACTCTTGCCCTGGCATCATTTTAAGTATGTCAATTTCAGCACAAAAATTTCTTTACAGTAATGAATACATTCTAATGGTACACGTGCAAAGTTTAATATGTTTCAGCTTTGTATTAAGGAAAATGAGTTCTCTGTCTATATCTGTAATTCTGTGATTTTAATTAAAAGTTTATCTTCTGTTTCTCTCTGAAGGCCCAGAGACAGTTTTTAACACTGTCACCTGAAATGACTCTATATTATGTGAGGTGGTGTAGATGGCAAAACATGGACACTTTACCTCAGATCTTGGTAGGCATTTTGGAGATTGACCAATAGAAAACTATTAATGGAAAATATATTTTTTAATTCTTTTTGGATACCAGTACTGTTTGTTCCACAACTCTTTCAATTTTCAGTTTAAATAAAGCTTGAAATGTTTGCTGTCTTAGTACATACTAATTGCAGGGACCATCTGCAAAAATAGCACTTTTTTTTTTTTTCTATTTTCTATCGCACATACCACCGACAAAGTTAGTTGAAAACTGAAACCATAAATTGGGATTTTAAGGTGAAATTAATATTTTCCCAAAAGCTGGATTTTTTTTTTTTTAATAGAGAGCGAGGTATAGCTGGGGTCTCTTCCTATATTGATATTTGGTTGGTGGTTTTGGATTGAGAGTTAAAGATTCCCTTTCAGGAAAAAAATATGATGACATGATACAAAAATAAATACTTGCTAACATCTTTGTGAGCTTGGAGCATTTAAAGTGCTTTGATTCTTTCCTGCAAAAAATGGTTGCAAAACCCTTTCATATTTCAAAGGATTGTTTGTATGCAGCAAGTACTGCAAGCAGTAGCAAATACTAATAAAATTCAATTTGAAGAACTTTGAGATGGCTGTGTGCTGCCTTGGTTCTTAAACCTCCTTCACTATTAGAAAAGGAGGTGCTACAGTTGGGATACATGGATTTTACTGTACATTTTGTATGAGCAGTAGAGCTTAAATAAGAAATATGTAATCTTACTAAAACAATTACCTTTTTTTTCCATGCTATTGAGTCCTGCAGTGCTAAATATGACGCTAATATTTTTTACATTTTTCTAATGTTTTTGTGCATTTTAAATTCATGTGCAGCAAAGTAACGTTCCAGTGTTGGGAATGAGAAATTGGTATCTAATAATCAAGTTCTTAGAACTGTTTCAAGTACTTACTGTGTGAAACTTGAGCAATTCATATGTAGCTGTCTTTTAATGTTGTTTTTTGTATATTCTAAACATCCAGTGAAGTGAGAAATGCATTTCATAGAAGAAACTGATACAGAGAAAACACTGGAGAAAACACAGAAATGTCGAGCTGATGTAGAATAAGCAACAAATTAAATATTCAGCTTATTAATGGTGTTTTGACCATATGTAAAACAAGTCATTATTGGACTGTCCAGTATGTCAGTGTTTCTTTTGTGGTAGGAACCTAGAACTACACACCGGATGCTATCTCCTAGGACTTCTCGAAAATTCTCTTGTTTTGGCCTTTCTTGCAGTCACTTGCTTTTCTTGAAACAGTTCTGTGCTATTGCTGTGTGATTTGCTATTGCATGCCTCAGGCCTTTACAGATAAACTTTGCATAGAGGATTCATTGTCAGTTCTGATTGCTGAAGGACAAATTGGCTTTTGTGCCCACTGTCAGTAAATAATGAATTAATCCTGTTAGCCAGGAATGAATTATGAATGGCCAGAAGGATTACTGAGGTGTGTTCTTGGTACAGTTGTTAGCTATAGTTACAGCTGTAATTGATATATACCGTGTAATTGAGATATACCATCATAACATTGAAAGACAAAAAAAAAAAAAAAAAGATGAAGTTGCATCTTCTTTTTGCCATATCTGGTAATGTTGCTCTTGTTTTACAAATTATGTTCCTTTTACTAAATATTGTGGAAAGTTCTGCTGTTCCACTGTCAGAAGGACTTTGTAATTCACATAAATTACTAAGAAACCTGATATATGTATGTAAAACTGCTACAGAAAATTTTGTACCAGCAACGTGACATGGCTGTTGAACATTGGTTTCCATTTTAAGGTGTAATGGTTAGTTTTCTTCTTACCACATGATCGTATTTCAAAAGCAAATTAAAGAAAATATTGCAGGCTTCTTTTCAGAATGATGTGCCTTGCTAAGCACTATTCTGTCTGAATTGAAATACTTTCTTCATAAATCAGCAGAGATGTCACCAGGAGGGTAGGGTTTTTTAACTGTCTCTTTTTTAAAAGATTCTGCTATGGCAATAGGAAACTGTTAGTGACATGCTTACTGATTTTTGTTCTCCGTTTATGGAATTTTCATCCCAAGTACTAGTTACAGATTCATTTTTTTTAATTCTTGACAAGTGCAGACAGAAATGATCCTTTTGGAATACTTAGTTGTATCTGGTGTTCTGTGGGGAACTGCAGATACTCACAGGGATACTCTGTGTATCAAGGGTACATCTTGAAGTAGCCGGAAGTCCTCTTCGAGTTGCACTTTGCCTCTTTCCCAGGAAAAAGGCTTCAAAAGGCTTTGTGTTTAGCATTACATGAAAATCAGCTGCAGAATCACAGCAACTGAAGTTGGAAGGGACTTCTGGAGGTCATCTGGTCCAGCTCTCCTACTGAAAATGGGCTAGGTAGAGCTAAGTGCCAAGGACCATGGCTTTTGAGATAAGGAGAGAGGCTCCACAGCCTCCATGAAACTCGTGCCATTGCTCAATCACTCTCCAGAGTAAAGAAGTGTTACTCATGTTCAAATGAAGCCTACTGTGTCTCCTGAGGAGATAGCCCTGAGCCCTCTCTTTTCTAGGCTGATCAGTCAGTCCAAGGCTGTCTCAGTCTTTACACAGGAGGTGCTCTAGGTGCTTCATCATATCTGTGACCCTTTACTGACTCTCCAGTATGTCAGTGTTTCTCTTGCGGTGGCAAGCTCAGAACTGCACATAATACTCCAGATGCTGTCTCCTAGGACTTTTGAAAGAATTGGCTCATTTTGGCATTAGTTTTAGTCACCTGCATTTATTGAAACAGTTTGCAGATTTGAGAAGGTCTGCATTTCTTTGCCAATTTTTTATTAGGCCAAAATCAGATTTCCCTTACTGTTCCTTCATCAGGAAGTTGTCTAGTGTGTGCCCAGACAGCCATGTTTCCAAGTTGTGTCCTGGTCACAACCCTGAAATCAAAGCTTGGCCAGAAAAAAATGGCTCTGAATATTATTGATAATGAGGTTTTAAGGTAAAATTTGAGTATTTAAAAAAAAAAAAAAATTGTTTACATTCTAGGATTTATATCTAGTGCCTGGGGGATGCAGGGTGTGAACATGAATATTAGAGTATTTATTTTCTCACCATGTATCTCATTTACCTTACTTTACGACTGTGTTATACCAGGATAATGCTCATCGTCAACAGCTGTTAACAGTTTGCAGTTCTTAACTAACAAAGTCACTAGTATCTGTTCCAGATGCTCTCTTATTCATGAAAAGAGGTATATCAGTTATGTGAATGGTGGTGAGTTGAAACAAAAGTTCTGAATCCTGCTTAGCTTGCAAAAGTTGAACAAGCAGTGATAAATGCTCTAGTTGGACTGGCACACAGTAGGCAGGATGAAAAATACCACTATGTTGGCCAGTGCTGCTAAGCCAGCAAAATTCTTTGGGCAAATCCAATTATACTAGCAAAAGATTCTTATTTCTGGTGTTTATTTTGTCAGCTGAAGTTCCTCTAAAGAGCTTTTGCCAGTGAAAGATGTGTGCCATTACAGTATGATTCAGCTGGCAAATCTTTATACATGGACAGGTCCTTTGTCATGCAGCTTTGAGTCCAACTGGATAATCCTTGTTTATTCTGTCTTGAAAAAAGTACACCAATTAGGCTTGGAAGTTATCCACTTGTTCATAAAATCTGTTACTTTTGCCACTTGTGGCATAGGGCATTTAATTTACTGCCCCATAGTTGCTTCTTATAGTAGCTCCTTTCTAGTTTTATTTCAAGCTAGAATTTTAAGAATATATTTAAAGGAAATTCAAACTTTATGGTTTCCAAGAGCTTTTCACCTCTCAGTTTACAAGTTCATATGGTGCCACTATTTTCATCCTGGGTTTTTTTTTTCTTTCCCCACTGTTACACAAAATGCAGATGTGGATCCAGCAGGAATCGGGCAGGACAACAAGTGTGTGAAAGCTTTGGCTTTCATGAAAGCTGAGAGTTACCAGTGTTGCAACCCCAGGACACCAGTGCTAATCACCCGATCAGCAGTGAAGCTCAAGGGAAAGCACGGAAGGGAAGGATGATAAAACCTGTGCTTATTAACATACAATATATCTGCAGTGTCCTGTTTTGCTCATTAGGGAACTGGCTGATGTAGTGCAGATGCTGCTGCCTGGATTCCAAGATCTGCAGCTGGCCTCTTCCGTATGCACTGGTGCTGAAGTACATACAGATGGGGGTGTGTGAACTATCCTGGGTTATCGTGGCAAGAAGATGAAATGTCCTTTGGACTTGACATACCTGCATGGAAGAGACAAACTTTCCTGTTTTACCACAACAAATTCTTCTCATCCCCTACACCAACCCTTTGCATTTTCATTAAATATTCTTGTTTGGGGCAAGGGTGAAGGGCTGTTGTTTATTCCCATACTCTTCCTAGTTTTTACTGTTTTCAGAAGTAACCTTCATGTCATTCTTCCTGGATTGGCAGAGTGTTACAGTTGTGCTCTGTATTGTTTGTGAAGGAGTTTTGTGATCTGTAAGTGGAAGCAGAGACCATCATCTCATGTAAGTTGTGTCTGGTCAAGAAACGTTTGAGTGTCATAAGGGAATAAAAAGGAGTAATGAACGGAACATTTTGAGGCACAAATCTGTTTAACCAAAAAGTAAGGGAGGCAGATAAAAGGACCAAACCTGATCAGTCACTAATTGAAGAGAGCATGTGGAATGTAGAAATGTTTATTTCAGTGAGATTATTTGATTTCAGACCTCATCGAATGGCATTATAAGGAAAAGAAGGAAGCCGTAAACAAGATACGGAGAGAGACACAAACCTGCCAAGCAAACTTCATGGAGACAAAGACAAGGAACATAACCTGGTCTGTCACACTAACTGCTGAGCTATCAGAAAAGGGCATACAAACAAGGATTCTGTGATTAATAAGGATGCAAACCTGAGGGTCCAGGATGTTGGGGCAGGTCAGTGAGACTATGCCATCTGAGAAGGTGATTTGCACAGGAAGGGCGTTGGGAAAGGGACAAAACAGGGACAGACAGAAAAAGGTGTGATACAGGTAGACTGTGACCAGTCTTTACACTTAGCTGGCTGAGCCCTGTGCTCAATCTCTACAATCTGTCTTTTTTTATTAGATCTTTTTTTAGCTGCCTTTCTATGTAATTTCGCTTTCTATACCATGTGTGTGAGTGCTGCAGGGGCTAGGTGAGACCAGTTTGAGTAGAAACCAGGCCAGCAAGTTAGGTTGTTGGCTCCAACCAGGTTTGCAGTGCCAGCTGTGGAAGTGAATGAGGCTCTTGGTGGCAGCAGCTGGAGAGGCTGTAGCTATCTGAATTATTTTGTTGGTTTCCTACAGACTCTGTATCTATAGTGCCAGCTACAGGGGAGTTGTGTGAGTTTGTAAACTACCTTGTAATACTTTCTGTGGGAGAGATGGAAGAAGTTAGTAATGCTTACAAAACTATCTGGCCTGCAGTGGCTTTATCCCATCACAAAAGTGATTTCCCTTATCTTGGTTTTAGGGTTGTGGGGCACAGCTCTTCCAGAGCTTACTTGACCTAGGCCAAAAAATGTACTTATGATTAGGTTGGTCTTGGATTATGAATAAGCCACTGTATTTGGATGTAACTTGTCTGTTCAGCCCAAGAATTTACTTTTACTGTAGGTAGATCAGACTAACAGAAATGTTGAAATGTAATTTCAATTACATTTGTTAGAATTGTTGGAGCAGATAGGATATGTAGAGTACTCAGCTTACTAGCCCATTAGATGCCTGTAGTTAAATTTGAAAATGCTTATAAATGTTGATGTTTACTTGTATCATGGGGGAAAATAATCTCCTTTTCAGTACGCACACATGAAGAGAAAACATGCAGCTGATGATTTCTGGTCAACCTGGTAGGGTTTTATAGGGTATGCCCATCAGATTGTCCTTTTGTAAAGCCTTCTATGGGCTATGCAGAGAATACTCCTGAAGTATTAGTTTACTTTTAAAATACAGGTCTTTTGTGGGCTACAGGATAGATGTAGTTTATTCTCTGAATTTGAGATGGATGGTATGGAGTAGTTTCTTGTGTTTCACAGGACCATTAAGTGGAAACATATAGGGAGTTGGAAAGGAGGGTGGTTTACAGAAATTTCAGGAATTGCTAAGCTTTTGGGGATATCAGTGGAATGCCAACTTTTAGGGATGAGGTTGTAGGTTTTAGTGGCCTGACATAATACTAGTAACAACCTGATGACTTTTTCCTGATACTGCTTCCTTTAAATACAAAGTAATCTCTGTTCATTGTACTCTTTTGGTTCAGTGTTTTTTGAGGAAGAGCAGTGAATTTATCTTGTTAGTTAAAAGCTAGGTAGAGTGTTCTGCTATCCAATCTGTTCTTGTTGTGTGTTGGACATGAGAAAAATACATTGCTTATGGCTGGAAAAAGTAGCAGTTGTCCCAGAAAATATTTTGAGTATTAACAAGAAACAATAAGAGTGATCTGGAATTTGGAGAGCTCCTGTCATTGTAGAAATAAACTACTGAACTTAATGGCTAACAATAACATAGACTGAAAAAACATACTGTCAATATATAGTTATTCCGCATGCTGATTGAAAATAACATGAAAACAGAATTGTATAGGATATGCGTATCTTATTAGCTGCTTGTACTTTCCTGCATGCTAGTGTTACCTTGATAAAATTACCACATGAGAATTGGTTTCTTAATAAAAACTAGGGCAAAACACCAAGTCTTCAATTAAATAGGCTTGTATTGGGATTTTTTTTATAACATCTCTTTGCAAATAACTTGAACTTAGCTTCAGGTTACTTCTTTTTCAGTACAGAAAAAGACACAATTACATTTCAAGTCTCTATACATGTAGTTTCAAAAATTATTTTATCTTTATTTTCTTTCTAATGGGAAACAATTTTGAGTAAAATTACTGTTGCTGACTGCAGAGGGCAGTTAGCACTTACAAAATTTGAAATATCTGTGAGAGTTAGTAATCTGGAGTGATGATGTAGGCAAACTACTTAGCAGTTTCCATCTCCACAGTCTTTGAAGTGGTGCATTCCTGATGCAAAATAAAAAGAATAATAATTATAATAACAATAATAATAATAGAAGAACTCTTTTTCCCAAATAGACTGCTTTCTATGGGGCAGGGTATATTAGTGTTAATGCTTGGGAAGGGTGTCACATTTAAATTAGGACAGTAGCAGTGGAAGATCCCCAGCCAAAAGCATATATAGATTCTATTAGGACAGGAGTGGTTATTGTATTCTTTCAAGTTTGGGTTTTTTTCTGGCATCTTCACTAAATCCACTTTTTTCCTTCCTCCATTTGATATTTCCTTTTGCACTCACAAAATCCCAGCAGACCTAATTTACCAGCATTTTTATTACCTTTCTCTTTGAATAGGCTTAGTCATTATGGTGTAAAAAATTGGGCCACAAATCATCCTTCTCTGACTCTTGTAGCATAATTACTTTAAGATTTGTCCTTTGGTAGTATTCTCTGAAATCTGATAAAATAATGTGTTTTCACAGAAGCTGTGCTCTCAAGGTGCTTACTGGCTATCTCTTCCAGTTTTTTTTGGTGCTGAGCTTCTCAGGGCAAGCAGCCTTCTGGAAGAGTCACCCTTTACCTGGACATCTACTGTCATGAACCATCAGGTGCATACCTGCCTTTTGACGTATTTTGCTCTAAAAAACTAAAGTGCAGTTGGTTAAGGAGTTCAGAAGAGACTAAGCAACAAACAGATGCATGCATTATCAGGCTGGTTCCATAAGAAAGCTGACAAGATACAGTAGGGGAAAACTACAATCTGTGTTAAAGTATTTGAAAGCAAGAGACTGAAAAGCTCTAAAATTTTGTAAAAAATGGCCGCAAGTCAAAGAGAGGAAAAATTCCTTTTTTTTTTTTTTCAAACACCTGGACAACACTTCTAGTTCTTAAAGGAGTGTCTTTGCGCTGGAAAGAACGCTGGAGTACAAGCTATCTGTCGATGGAAACCTACCAAGAAGCCACTTTAATAGAGTTCAGAAAATAAAATGCCCCTGTAAGCCAGGAGAGGCCCATAGTCCAGTCTACAATTAAGTCTGAATTGAGACCTCTAACAATCTAGGGGAAAGGGGCAGTTCTGAAAAACAGAGCTGTTGCAGACAAGTTGTTTTCTCTGCTTCAGCTATCTGCAATTAAATGCAAATGTAATTGAAATAGTGCTGTGGTGGACTGAAACGGAAGTGGTGGACTTACTGGACAAGCTGGAGGGCAACTAAATACTAAAAGTTTGCTTGCACTAGGAATTCTGTGAGAGAAGTTCGTATGATGCTTGGACTCAAGGATGGTTCCAGTGGTAGTTCATGTGTTCTTAGTTTTTGTTTATTTAGTTGGTGATCTCTGAAGTATCGTGTACTTTTTTGTATTTTCAGTTGTCATGCCTATTAACAGCACGGTGTGTTTTAATTTTGGCAGAATAGTGGGATGGAAGAGAGGGATGTTTCTTGCATCTGCTGGTGGCTTCGTAGGCATTGGTGGGAACCTCTGAGAAGAAGGACAGCTCTATTAAATTGTTCAATAGCATGGACACACAGTGAAAAGTAGTTGTGTTCATAACCAACTGGGAGAACATTGCTTGGAGGTGAATGACCTTCACATCGCCAGCACTGGAAACTTCAGGCACTATGTAGGCCTTGTGGAATTTTAATGAAGTAGACAGATTTAACCAGGGATTGATGATTTTCTTTTTCGTGAATAGTTATCATTACACGAATAACTAGAAGGATGAAGCATCTCTCTGCTGAGCTAGCAGAGTTAAAATAGGCTGCAGTACAGAGCAAATGTCTGATTAGCTAAGTACATACCTGATAGGAAAGGGGGTGCAATGCAGAGAGCAAGCTCTGTGTGGCAGCTGCTTACTGACTAGCACAGGTTCCATTGCTGTGAAGACTGTGTTTGTACATCTTCCCATGCTTCTGTAGCTGGAAGTGCTCAGGCAGGAGGAATGTTAAAATAGGTGGTGCCTTATTTTCTTCATATTACTCTTTTCTGATAGAGTTTAAATTTTGCATGGATGTTGTAATTTTTATATTTTAGTGCTGCTAAAGTATAATTTAAGTAATAATTCTTCCAGGGGTTAGGGAACCATTAAAAATCTGTGTTTATAGACACAATATAATGGTGAATACTTGCAGGTGCTAAATTTCACGGTGTTTAAGTCTTCAGTGTCACTCCTAATGCTAGGTGCAAAGGAATACTGAAGTATGGATTGTAATTCACTCATCTGGAGATGGGTTTTGTTTTTGTTTTGGTTTTCTTTGCACTGGCGTAGAGCGAAGACAGTCCCAGTCCCAAGCGACAGCGCCTTTCCCATTCAGTCTTTGACTACGCAGCAGCATCACCAGCTCCGTCACCGCCAATGCGACCATGGGAGATGACATCAAATAGGCAGCCTCCCTTGGCTCGACCCAACCAACACCACTTCTCAGGGGAACGATGCAACACACCTGCACGAAACAGGAGGAGGTAAGCAAGCTGTGTAGCTTGGGAAAAAGTTCTTATTCTTTCTGATTTTAGCTCAATGAAGGTGTGTCTTGGGCACCACTGACTAGATTACACATGGTAGACACGTTAACATTTCCTTTGAGCTGTAAAATAATGTAGCTGTGACTAAAAAGTTACTGGAAGTAGTTCAGGCTTGTGCATCATCTTCTAATTTATGTGAAAAGTCATCTTGAGGAAAAGAGTGCTCCAAACATGTTTTATTATGAACCTAATTCTCTATTATTCTGTACTGAGGCAAAAAGCGTGTAGAAAAGTGCAAGGTAAAATCTTTCTCATCTGGGTACTTTTAAAAGTGTTAAGAACTACTTATGTAATAACATCATTTTCATTACAGTCACAAATATTTTTGTACTTAAATTAAAATACAAGTGAGAGATACCACCGGGGGACATGAGAGGGTTAGCATAGGGTCAAACTGAGGTGGGTGATTCGCATGTAATAGTAATTAGATTTTCATATTGGTTTTACATTCACCTCTCAAAGCAGAGATTTTGGAATAAGTTAGAGTGGTTGTGGAAGAGAGAAACTGGAACTGGAGCCTGGATGGATGATACGCTAGCAAAACATAAACTCACAGATTTTTTTGCCATTGTAGTTAAACAGATTATCCAAAACAGAAGCTTTCATTGCCTCACATTCTTCCCCAAAAATACTAAGTCATCTTAAGCAAGTTAAAACACACTGTCTCTGTTTGCTTCTAAGAAATGTTTTAGCTTGGTTTGTACTAAACAAAAAAGTGTCTATCCTTTTTCATTAAAATGAAATTTAGGCTTAAGATATATTTAGCTAGTTTTCTTCAGATTCCACAAATCAAATTGGTCAACAGTGATCAGCCAGTAGTTTTGAAGCAAGAGAGTATAGAGCATGCTAATTTTGTATCTTTGCTTCAACTTCATGAGTTTGAAAGCTTTCCGTCAGTGGTGTATGAAATATGCAGCTCTCAATGCAGCATGTCAGACTTGGGAAAGAGATTAAATTGTGAACTTAAAGGGTTGGACCTTTCATATAGTTTGGAACAAGGATGCTCTGTTAAGGGTATTTGGCCCACAAAATGATTTTGACCTCAAATGGTTTGAACTGAGATGCCTAGAATATGTGCATTTGGTCATTTTTGTTTGGTGTCCACTTAGCTTATACAAATTTCTTTGCAGCATTCATTAACTTCTGCAGAGTTAAACAGTGTGCTTAACAAGCTAAATGCTAGATAGCAGAATCTAGACAGTTTGGATATACTGTGGCATGGAGGATAAGAATGGAAATATGTAAGAGCTGAATGTGCATAGGACAAATGCCTTGACATTCAGGTGCAGTCAAGTGATACCGAGGTAGTGGCCTGTGGCTTTTGCAAGTAAGCCATTTGCAAACAGAGGAACACCTCATTGTGAAGCCATCTTCAGTCTGAGGAGCTGTTAGAGTGGCTGCAGCTTTATGGGCACAAACATTACTCTTTCAGGGGCCAGCTCACCTGCTCCTGGATAATAACACAAGTTTTTGCTCTAACAGACATTTGAATGTATCAGTACTTTGTTTCTCTGCACTTGAGTTGGGGCATTTTTTAACTTGGAGCTAGCTGGAGCTAGCTCAAATGCAGTGTTGCATTTGAGCTAGCTCCAGCTCAGTTCCAGAATAGCATTGCCCCTAGTTTCTTCTTCTAGAACCAGGATTTTTAGGGAGAACCATGCATACATGTTTCTTGTTTTGCAGGAGTCTTTCTGAGTCTTAAGAGTGCTCTGGAGTCATACCAGAACTAATAGCCATTCTCATGGATCAAAAGCTTGATTCCTTAAGATCATTATGAGTGCATTTGTTATTAATGCTTTAGGTGAGGTTATGCCTATGCTTTTGAAGCAAAGTCTTTGTTTTCTGTGCTCTGTTTTCTCTTCTCATTGCAGAATGGTTTCAGAGTTCAGGTTTTCAGGTTCAGATAAGATAAAAGGTGCACTCCAGCTGCAAATTGTCATGGAGGTCAAGGAAACAGGCTAGGACAAGTGCAGGCAAAACCTTTGAAGTGTCTAGTGTGGACATCACTGCCCCAGTGTTATCAGCTTTAACTCTTTCATCCTACCAGTTGACTCCTGTTGGTCAGGATGTCTGTATTGTGGTTTTTTTATTACCTGGATTTTTTTTTTTTCATTACCTGCCTTACTATTTCGGCTTTACCTCTTGGTATCAGTTATTTTGTACTGTGCGTAACACGAGTGTCCTAATTTGTGGGGGGTTTTTTTATTCTGATTACCTGTAAGCAAATAAATATTGTATTAATAAAGATAGCCTTCTGGTGTGAATTTGCAGAAAGATTATTTTTGTTTACATATTTATATATAGTACAGATAAATTATGAATGTAAAAGCATGATGCATGCCTGTGTGAAACAGAAAAGGCCATTCCAATTTATCTTTATCAGTCATTGTGAAATGGGGAGATCTGTACCATTGCTGTGCCTTACTGTTCATCTGTGCTTCCTTTCCTCCTTGTCATGAATGTCTTAGTGCAAAGAAATCACCCTTGATAGAAATACTGAGATCTGCACATACTAACTCTGCAGTTATGGATACCTTTTGATCGCTGTTCTTACCTGAGGGTAGGAATTCCTGCAATTTTTTCACCACTTTCATCCTGTCTCTCTGTTTTAATCTGGCATTTACCATACTTATACTGTGCATGTAGTCACAGAGGATTTTTTTGGGGCTGTTTTTAAAGACTTTAAGCACAAGTTCATTACTGAAGTTTAATAATAATTTAGAACCTTGTCTTAGCAGTTATTCTGAAGTAATTTCCAATAATTCAGAAGCTGATAAAGCTGAGTATCCGGATGTTCTGAATTTTGCTGATTGAAAGAATAGTATATTTATAGTTCTACACAGGAAAAAATCCACCTTTGCTTTTTACCAGAGAATGATACTTCTTCATTCATTTATAAAGACACTCCAGAAGTTTTGCTAGCCTTTCTTGGCCTTTTCATAATTCTGGGTTCATAAAAAAGTGATAGACAGGGGCAAGACTAGTTTTATGAGAACTGCCTTGTCTAAGAAGCCATCTTGTCTAAGTGCTGGTGGCAATTAAGAGAGTTTCTGTTCTTCTGAAGCACTGATGCTGTCTTTTTTAACTTTCCTCTATTTTTGGAGCTTTTATATTAAAATGTTCAGACCATTTCTGTTACATAGCAGGAAATAGCAAATTTAAAATTCATCTGAGACAGGTCTCCAAACAGTAGAATTTCTTCTATGTTATACTAGGTCCATGATTAGAAATTATATATGCCAATTTTACCTAAGGAGAATGTAGCAGTTGTATGATATTAATAATAAAGCAATACAGAGTGCAGCAAAAACTTCAGGAAAGAAAACTGAATTTAAGACAAAATACTTTAGTAAGAACTTAAATTTAGGTTCTCAGTGGTTAGAAGAAAACACAGCTTCTGTGTTCTGCCATGGTAGTTTATAAAAATAAAGATGGCTATGCATTTTTTAATTTGTTTGGGTCTTTTTTGCTGTGTTCCAGCCTGGCCTTACGCCTTCTGTCTGACCTGTTGAGAATTACCGTTTGTTTCAGTTCAAGGAGAGACAATAATGTAATGAAATCTCTGAAGCAGGGTAGAAAAATAGTGGCTTGAGTTGTATCATATGCTCACAGTAGCATCTGGGTAGCTGATAATGTGGTCTCACTTCCCCCAAGTATGTGTTTCATGCAGCAGGAAAGTTGGAGTCAACCTGAGAAGTATTTGGGACTTGCCAACAGGTTGCAGGTTTGATTTTTATTTGGTAATAGCAGAAGTTCTGTTCCATGAAGTGTTGGAGAGGACATGTTCTAATAATGATCACAGATCCTTTTTGTCTCTTCTCTGCAGTTTGAGTCCTTTAGCCTGTTTATAAATGGGAAACCATTTCACCCCATGTAGCCTTAATTAGCTGTTTCTTCTGGGACCTGTAACTTGTGTGTCTTGTAGAGATTGGAAGGCATGTGCTGAAAGTATTGCAAGATCATTTTGTGCTTTCAGTGCTTTCTGCTTCCAAATAAATGAGAAGTGACTTTTTCAAGACTTCTCATAATAAGTTTATCACATCTGTGTGCATCATTTTCTGAGTGCTGAACCTGAGCCAATGGTCTCTGATTTCTAGAAATTTTGGCTCAAGGTAGTTGCAGCTCTGCTTAGGACATACACGCTATTATATAAGAATACATAATCAAATCCTACACCTGTAGATCAGGTGCTCAAAAGAGGTGTATGCTCTGGTCCAAATTTATGTACAGAAGTTACGTACAGAAGTTCTCCACTCTGAAAAAGAAACAATACCACAATCATAATTTCCTGGGATCTTCTGGAGAGAATTTTAGAATGCACTCAGTTATGCAGTGAACATGTGAGAGCTGAAAAATGAATTAGTTTCTCAAAGAAATCTACTCCTTTGTCTGCTGTCACTGAGCAAACAATCCTTTTCTGGTGTGGTTGAAACAAAGACCCTGGGGAAATCTGTGATCATTTAATGAAGGATTTTTACCTAGATAGAATAAAGGCATGGGAGTGTTGTGAAGATTGCTGTCTTGACCGAGCATTACTGTGGCAATCCAAGTGTCATTTTTTAACGAGGTAATATTAACAGAGGAGTTCTTCTCTTGGTTTCCCTAACAGCATTAAGCTATGCTCTGTTAAGCATTTCCATACTGAAAAAAGTGTTATTATATGGATTGTAGCAGTTCTGTCAGTAACAAGTTTTATTCCAAGCTAATAAACCTGTTCTAGTAAAATTTTCCAGTTTAAAAAATTCCTTGATATTTGATTCTCTTGAGGTTTTAGTTATTAAGAAGGATTTATGTCCTTTATATAACCTCTAATTTTTTTAATGCATTTCCAGTCCTCCTGTTCGACGTCAGAGAACAAGGAGAGATCGTTTGTCTAGACATAATTCTATTAGCCAGGATGAAAACTATCACCATCTCTCCTATGGACAGCAGCAAGCAATAGAAGAGCCTCGAGCCTTCCGCCCACCGAATGTATCTCCTCGTATGTTGCACCCAGCTGCTCACCCACCACAGCAGAATGCAGTGATGGTTGACATTCATGATCAGGTAAAATTTTTAGAGCACAGACAGAAGGTTCAAGTGGTTTTTAGTTTTTGGGGGGGTTTTCCCACCATCTTCAAGATCCCTCTCCTCACCAAATAGTTCACCTCATCTCATAGTTGGTAACGAAAATCACAAAGCACTATATTCTATTTGACTTCTTACAGAGTGGTGGCTTTTGTTGAATATCATGTGTACAAAGCATTGCAGTAGGCAGTGAAAAAAAACCAAAAAAGTTCAGACTTCTAATAAAGAAGATTGCTACTTAACAATTCATACTTAACAATTTGTCAATGCATTAATTGGCATATTTCTCTGTGTCTGTCTCAAACCTTCAAAATGCAGGTTTTTTGCTATTGTAATTAGTTTCTTGTGATAAAGATGTGATATGATACTTACTAATTATGTATTCTATTTCACATTAAATACCTCATCTTAGCTTAGTAGTCATTAAATTGTTAAAATGTATTATTTAGAGGTGGAATTCACAATGTCTGTAGTTGGTTGCTAACGTAGCAGCAGAACTTGCAATAAATTTGTTACATAACAATATTATTTGTTATTTGTTACATAACTATATATCCAAGCCTAATCACCTCCTCCTTAAATTATATGAAAAAAATATATGCGTAGTTCATCCAGAAAGTAATTAATTCCTCTCTGTGACAGCACTTCATATAGAATTCATTAACAGAGGACCTGTAAAAGAAGTTTTGGACCTTTCACTACGAGAAGGACATTGCATTGATGGAGCATGTCCTTGGAAGAGCAATGGAACTAGTGGAGGGGCTAGAACACAAATCATACGAGGAACAGCTGAGGGAGCTGGGTGTATTTAGCCTGGAGCAAAGGAGGCTCTGGGAGGACCATATCAGTCTCTAAAACTGCCTGAAAGGATGTTGTAAGCTGGTAGGCATTGGCTTTCTAAGTAACAAGTGACAGGACAAGAAGAAATTGAACCAAATTGCACAAGAGAAATTTAGATTGGATATTAGGAAAAATTACTGAAAGGATTGTCAAGTGTTGGAACTGGCTGCCCAGGAAAGTGATGGATTCACCATGTCTGGAGGTATTTAAAAGGCGCATAGGTGTGGCAATTACAGATGTGATTTAGAGGTGGCAGTGCTGGGTTAATGGTTGGCTTGATGAACTTAGGGGTCTTTTCCAGCCTAAATGATTCTGTGATTGTGTTGAGGTAACCTTTGTTGCCAACTAAATTACCAGGCCACAGCATAAGTACACTACCATGAATAGACCTGGCTACGTAGATGTCCACATGAGAAGCTGCCTGTAACATCTGTGCTGAAAAGCTGCTTTGCATTCAGTGCAGTTGCATAGCACTGGTGTGTCATACTATGTCTGGAGAGCAGTTCTCAGCAGGGAAGTATTTGCATTTGGGACCAAGTGAAAGGATGGACGCTAATGCCAGTCTAGCTAGTCTCACAAGCTTAAATTTTTAACAGTTCTTCTGCTGGAGATCAGATAATGGTCTTGCTTAATGTTAGCTTATGACAAGTATGGCTGCAGAGTTTTCCATCGCACTGCCAAACACCACCTGTGATCAGATGTCAGTATTTCCAGAGTAACTGAGGTCATCATGGTGCTGCTTTCCAATTTAGGGGCATAAACATGTTGAGTAGTCATTTTTTATTACATATAGCATTGCATTTATGCCTAGCTTTTGTAGCTGAGCCAGAACTGGTTCAAGTTCATTGTCTTTCCTGAGACTGGTTTCTGTCATTATTGATACATAGGTTGAGATTTTAACCTGTGTTCAGTGGTCTGTGCTGTATTCTGGTCTCTTTATCTGGCTGTACACTACCAGTTTGGTAGTTTAGCTGTCCTTACTCATTCTCCCCTTGCTGAGGAGCTGTTCTAGTTCCGTTTTAAATAAGGTTCTATTTTGGCTGATCATGAAGGAAGAGAGAGCTTTGAAGTAATTACTTTCAATAATCTGTGCTGCCTGACTCTTAAGCCTTTTCAGTTTTATTAGAGCATGGAAGTGTTAAAAGATTGCTCAGTGTTAAAAAATCCAACAAAACAAAAATGTGGTTTCTAGGTCCAGAATACCTTTGGATCTTGGTTTGATGTTTAAATTTTAGGGATTGCCTCTAGTTAGAAAATTAGGCTACATGGTTTTCTAGTATGAATCTGAATAATTAGGGTGTGCTGCCTCTTAGTCATGTTAACTTTTCCTTTTCAGCTTTCTAGTTAGATGTTCTGTTACTTAAATTAGGAATTTAGCTTACATGTTGGCCTTAAAGTGAATCCAGAAAATGGTCTCTTTGGAAGAAAGAAAATCTGGAAAATTGTTTGTTGTTTATAGATACAAGTCTCCTGAGTTAATATTGAATCAGTCCCTTCAGAACTGAAAAAATTCTTGAGCTCCTTGTAGATTAGCTTTTATGTGAGAGTTATTACCTTCTTATTCCGTAAGAATTGACCTGAGGAAAAGAAGGGAGGGTAGTCAGGCTTAGTAGTTTGACGTGCTTCTGAGTGACTAAGGTTCCACTGAAGTTTCAACATGTTAGACTGATCAGAAATTCTGATCAATAAATAACATTCCATTGATAAAAACATTTTAATGAACAGAAATTACAAGTATGTGCCTCCTTATACACTTTCTTTGTGAATATATTATCTTTATGATCTGTTAGTAAAAGCTTGTTATCTTACTGTGCTGTACAACAGTGTTAAGACTTTGCAGTAAGTTATTAAATACATTTTCTTTTCCTTTGCTGCAGATCCATCAGGGCACAGTTCCTGTTTCATACACAGTGACAACTGTGGCTCCACATGGGATACCACTTTGCACAGGCCAGCACATTCCAGCCTGCAGCACGCAGCAAGTTCCAGGGTGCTCAGTGGTTTTCAGTGGCCAGCACCTTCCCGTTTGCAGTGTGCCTCCTCCAGTAAGTGGGTCTCTCTAAATACACCAGCTTCTAACTGTTTTTAAATCTATAATGTCATACACAGTATACAGCATCTAGTGAACACTTTTGATGTCTCTGCCAGCAGTGTATAACTTTGCTTTTCCTGAGGTCCATTCTGTGACATGAATAAGCCTGTGTGGAACTGAAACAAAACCCTTGATATGACCCATCTTATTTCTTTAGGCTGCTCATTGAAGAATAAAGATAATTTACATTTATCATGCCCCGGTACCATTTATGCCCATGAGAGGCCATAAGGTCTGTGGCATGCTGCTGGCTAGTCTGAAGTATTTGTGAGAATCAGTTCTCCTTACCTGTCAAATTGGTGAAAATCTGTTACATAAGCTGGTGTGTATCCCTGAGGCAGCATGAGAGACAGCCTGTTTCCTGTTAGTGGAACAAAGCAATCTCAGAGTAAGTACCCAGCGACTGGAACAATACTTACACAGTAAATTCAGCAAAGAGAAAAGTAACGTCCTAAGAAATGACAGAGAAAAATCTGAAACTGTATTGGGGCTTAGGGAAATCCAATGGATACTAATAATCTTGCCCTGTGTTTTGAATTGGTATATTATCTGTGCAATTCATAAAATGTTTTGTAATTCAACAATGCAGTTGTCCTTTTAATATATATAAGAGTAAAGCTCTGGGTTTTGTTTTGAATGTACAACAGTTAATCAGGTGTGTTGAGAATAGATCAGTAGAAGTGAATATAAGCAGTTAAGTTTCTGTAGCATCAGCAGGCAGACTTTATGCTTTCTTCTGTTAAGGCGTAAAATTGAGGAATAGTTTTAAGTTAAGAGGGGACTCTGGAGGTTGTCTGGTGGTCTCCTGCTGCAGTACCAACTTCCACGTATGAAGATTCCACAACGCCTCTAAGCTTCTGCACCAGAGTTTGACTGTCCTTGTGAAACGTCTGCTTGAGGTTTTTTTTGTTATATCTTGGTCTCATTGGTCCTTTTGCTCTTTCACTTTTCTTCTTGAGGAGGACTTGAATTCCTCCTGCCCACCCTCAGGAAATAGTGTGACACAGGGGTAAGGTTTTTGCGTAGTTTTCTCTATTTAAAGAAGACCAAGTCTATTTCTGCCACCTCTTTTATGCAGTTTTCTTCAAGTCAGTGGTCATTGTGACTTTCACCAAGACCTGGTCATCATGTTGTCATTGTCTCTGTTTGGCACTGGGACATCCAAAACTGGGCCCAGGACTTGAGATTAATGTCACCATTTCTGAATGGCAGGGCAGAATCACTTCACTGGTTTTACCAGTTGCTTTCTTAGCCATGCAGCCTGGCATGCCATAAACCTTTTTGACTGAGTACGCTATGAGTGTTGTGTTCATGTCCACCACAAACCCACTTTTCTTCCTGCAAATCTAACTGCAATCAATTAGTCTCAGAGTGTCCTGATGGAGTTACTCTTTTTCCAGTGCCAGACTTCACATTTGCCTTTGAACTTTACATAGTTCCTGTCAGCCAATTTCTCCAGTCTATAAAAATACCATCTCAAGGTAGCCCATGCCCTCCAACATGTCACCTTGGTCACCAGCTTCACCCATGAACTTCCCAATTTTCTTTTGTTATTTTCACAATATTTGTCTCTCTCACTGCATGTGTAACTATGAAGTAAACAAATGCCATTTATTAAATACCTTCATCAATTTTAAAAGCTGTTCGGAGGACAAGATGGCATCTAGAGGGACATGGACAAGTTTGAGAAATGGACCCATGTGGTTTAAAAAGACCAAACACAGAGTGCTGCACCTGGGTCATACTAACACAGTCTGGGGCTGCACAGATGGAGAGCAGCCCTGTGAGAAGGCCTTGGGGGTGCTGGTGGGTGAGGCTGGACATGACCCAGCCCTGAGCACTCCCAGCCCAGAAAGCCAAACGTGTCCTGGCTGCATCCAAAGCAGCGTGGGCAGCAGGGGAGGGAGGGGATTCTGCCCCTCTGCTCTGCTCTGCTGAGACCCCACCTGGAACCCTGCATCCAGCTCTGGGGTCCCAGCACAGGAAGGACATGGAACTGCTGGAGTGAGTGCAGAGGAGAGACACCAAGATGATCAGAGGTGTGGAGCACTTCTGTAATGAAAGACTGAGAGGAGTGGGTTTGTTTGGCCTGGAAAAGAGAAGGCTTTGGGGTACCCTAATTTCAGTACTTAAAGGGAGCCTACAAGAACTGTGGACAGAGACTTTTTACAGGGCATGTAGTTGACAGAAAAAGATGGGGAATGGCTTTAAACTGAAAAAGAGTAGGTTTAAATTAGATATTAGGAAAAGAATTCTTTACTTTGAGGGTGGTGAGGCACTGAAACAGGTTGCTTAGAGAAGTTATGGATGCCATGTCCCTGAAAGTATTGAAGACCAGGTTGGATGAAGCTCTGACCAACCTGGTCTAGTAAAAGGTGTCCCTGCCCAAGGGGTTTGAAACAAAATAATCTTGAAGGTGCCTTCCAACCCAGGTCATTCTATGGTATGTCCAAACTGAAGAACTTTTTTAAAAGCTTGAATGAATAAACAGGTAATTTTCATTTATTTCTGCTTGGAAGTTGGTGTGGCCTCATTTGTTCTAGCTTTAAAAAGTTATGTGGGTATAGCACAAATCAAACATTTCCAAACATATTTAGGAGCTATGGTAATTTTTACAGTGTAGAATTGTATTTCGATGTTTCCCAAAGAATCTCACGTTTTTAAGAAGACTGTGAGATGTCTCTACCTGCAAATTTATCTTCTGCTATTTCAGAGGACAATTTTCAATCAAGTAAAATACAATAAAAATGCATTATAACTATAGAAACACTTGTTTTATGATACTTGTTTTTTAGAAAAATGATGTAGTAACTGAGGGAAAAGAATAGTCAGCATTTAAATTAAAAATAGAGCAAATTAATCTACTAGTGTTCTAGTGCATTTGGAGGTTTATGTTTGGTCATGATTGTAGCAGATTGAGATTATAGTTTCACCTCCGCTACTGAAATCTAATTTTAAATTAATTCCTTTTACCCTTTAATGCTACTATAGTCAATATGTAAATGTACGCTGTGTGACATTACTAATAAGAAAAAAAAGATCAAAACTGGGCAAACTTTCTTTTCAAGATTTGATAATTAATGTCTTAATTCAATACTTTTGTAATTGTTAGAAGTGTAAAAGAAATGCCTGACATTCTCATAATGGATCAAAGCACAACAAGAAAGAGAATGCAGGCTCCTTGCTCCTCGATATATAAAGGGGGAATGCCACAAAGCACATTCCTGTTCCCCTGCAGTGCCTTCATCATTTTATTGATCAAACATTAGTGCCTAAAGTTGCTTTTGTGTTAGGAATTCAGAGGAGCAAAAAATAGCTATTTCCTGTGGTATCTGTCACAACAGAGCTGCTGTTTGGGCATAGAACTCACTCAGAAGTGCAAAACAGAGCAGACTGTAGGAATTATTTATAGTACATGAGGCAGCAGAGGTCTTTAGGCACAGTCTGACAGCTGAGCCTCTCACCTGCATCTAAAGCTTCCAGTGGTTGCAAGACCATTGCTTTGGCTTGTTGTTTCGACCATAATATGTGGGAAAAATAAAACTAACTAGGATAAGTGTATCAGACTCCTGGTGGCCTCATGAGCACCTAGACTATGTCACACTATGCTACTTCTTAGAGCCTGTTCTGTAGTAATCACTGTTCCTTGGGTATTTGAATGATTTGTTATTATTTATGTGGATTTTGGAGGCTTTTTCAGCAAGGCTAAAGAACTGTTCGCTTACAATTACATCTTTCCTTAATAAATACATAGAATATGGAATGTTGTGTAGGGAATGTTTGTGCTACAAAAATGTATTGTTTTCATTTTATTTCAGATGCTTCAGGCGTGCTCAGTCCAGCACCTACCTGTACCATATGCAGCATTTCCACCCCTCATTTCTAGTGACCCATTCCTTTTGCATCCTCCTCATATCTCTACACACCACCCTCCTCACTTACCTCCTCCAGGACAATTTGTTCCTTTCCAAGCACAGCAGTCACGATCGGTAAGTAACGCTTCTTACCCCACTCTCAGTAGAACCGGTGGGCTGGATGGGCACATAGTGCTGATACCTGATTGAGGAAACAAGGATTTTCTTTCAAATTGTTGAAGATCACTTGATATGAAGGTGAAAAAATACTTCTGAAGTTCAGTGTTCCCCTTCAGATTTTGTTACTGTCTGTGTTGTTTCTCCATAGGCTTTTACTTCTCTCAGAAGGATGGGTATTTCCTTCACCATTGGTTATTTCTTTCCCAGGATACAGAATACGATCTAGAGGAGGTTGTGTAATCATAGTAGTCAACATAGGGAAAAGCTTAGCACAGAAGAAAGCAGTGTTGCTTTAATTACATATTTCTTTTGTATTACTTCTTGATTAATTTTTGAATGACCAGTCCTTTTCCTAAGACATCTTCTTTACACTTTCATGAAAGTTACTGATGCTGTCGCTTAAGCAGATCTGGCTTAGTGAAACGGACTATGCAAACATGGGGAAATGTGACCCTGTTTTGGATTTAGGTGGAAATCAGATTTACGGTTCTGGCCTTCCACTCTTTCTATGTGGTTATCTAAGTAGTTGTCCATTTGTTTGCTCCGCTGAGTAGAAGATGGAGGTATTTCAGTAACACAGAAATAGGATATAGCTTTATTGTTGCAAGCACTGCTGAGACTCCTTTAAGCCATGTCTCCATTGTGGATAGAATTGTAATTCGTTACAGTGATGGGAGAACAGTTTCCATCATCCTAACAAAGTAGTTTTTTGTGGTAGAAGTCTTTATGAGACTTAGCTTTAGAAAATGTGTGGACTCACATTTTGGCTTGAGTTGCTTACTTAGGTTGCTTACTTAGTTAAAAACTAGGCTTGCCTGTCAGCTTTCACCTCTGCCAAAGAAACTTGCATCGTAGTGGTTTAAGAATATCTTGTTTGTTCTGTATAGGAGGAAAACAGAATATTCCTTTGGTTCCACAAGGTGGATTTCTTATCTGAATTTCTTGAAATGGTGGAATTCAGTGTCAATAACAGAAAGGTGTATTTATGAAAGAGTGAGAATTCCTGGTTGTTTTGTGGGCACTTTTGGACATGACTGATGTAATAGATGTGACCAGCAACAAAACTAATCTGGAATCTCATGCTTCTGAAACCTCAGCACTTCTTGTTAGGAGTGCTTGCATGACCCTCCTAGGGAAGCATCTGCTTGCTTGCTGGATATCATTATCAGTTTCATCTACTGGAACTACCATGATTCCCCTGCACTTTTCAGTTTTTCTGGCACTATTTCAGTTCTTGTCTATGGTTGTTTATTTTTTTCTCTCACATTTCATACAGTGAAAGCAGCCTGGCAAGAAGGAGAGCAAATATTTGTCCTGAAAAATGAAAGATGCAGGAAATTACAGCCACTCCTGTATTTGCTAGATTGCATAAATTCCTGGTTTATAAGCATGGCTAGCTGGAAAAGGTGAATTTATATCAGATGTGTAGTGATGTCTTTGCTTATTTCAGTAGTGTGAATGACCTAGGAATTGTTCACAGAGTTACTATAAAATTGATCGTGGCGGCACAGAATATACAGCTGGGACTGCAGTTCTTTATTGGGAAAAAAAAAAAAAATCTCTGTTATTGCAACAAAGGCTATCTCTGGTTTTTTTTGTAGCCACTTCAAAGGATAGAAAATGACGTAGAATTACTTGGAGAGCATCTTCCTGTTGGAGGTTTTACATACCCTCCCTCAGCCCATCCGCCAACGTTGCCTCCCTCAGCTCCTCTTCAATTCTTAGCCCATGATCCATTACACCAGGAGGTGTCATTTGGGGTAGTAAGTATTGTTTTCTATGCTGCGTTCTCTTTCATACTGCATTAACATCCTTGATATTTATTTTGTAGTACATTTGTTGAAAAGTCACGTTTTTGCAATCATATTCCATTATTGGAATAGCTGAATACTGTTGGATTTTCTTGAAGCTTAATTTAATCAAGTTAAGAGTAATTTAATGGCACCAGCAAATTATTTCCAGTAACATTATCTGCACAGTGCAGCAGCATTTACTTAGAAAGCCTTCCATGTTGTCACATAGTCTGGGATTTCTATTGCAAGAATTGGTTAGTGCAGTTTTTAAGAAAGACTGCCATTACTTTTAGTTAATTCTTCATCATATGTTGAGTTTCCACAGCTCGTGAAAGTCAGAATGCTTTAAAACAGTTCTTCTCTTTAAGCAGTTGTAGAGTGCTTCCATAATTTAGACCACACCACGTATTACAAAGATAGCCATGTTACAAAGCTTGTTTTAAGTCAGCTTTCAGGGGATTGACAGGCAGTTCAACTGTACCAGCACAAAATAAAATTTAAAGTGGTGCAGGATAAAGTCTGTGTTAAATTTTGTTTAATCATGTGCTTCTGTGGTGTGTCCAGTGATGCTACTTGTAGGATCTTTGTCTTGTTCTTCAATCTGCAATTATACTAGTTTTGAAATGGGTCAGGGTGGTGGTGTTGTTTCGTGTGGGTCACTTTAAAAAAAAAACCCAAAATACTCTCTCTCCTGCCTGTGTGATACTGGGAGAAATAGCTAGATCCCAAGTATTAGGTGCTGAAATTTTTTATTGTTTGACATGTGCATCAAGTTGTCAGTGGTTTTAGGGGCATATTGTTATTCAAATTTTAAATAAGAATTAAAAGTTAGGCCCTGCAGCCATGGAATATTCAGATATCTTTAATTATTGTCCTTGAAATCACAGAACCTAGTCAAATGCTTTCAGCAGGTTTTTATAAAGGTTGAAGTAAATGTCCACCATCTCAAAAAGTGATCAACTTACTCCTAATCTAAAGGTGTACAGATTGTCAATGAAGGTTTCAGGCACTATGAGACACTCTGGAGTCCAGGACACTTGAAGTGTTCCATAAACTGCTTGTATTTTATTCAGTATGCTTGTTAGATGAATGAGTCTAATCATACATGTTTTGCTTGGAGTCAGACTTCCTTCCTTCATTTTAAAGTTTGGTTGTTGAAGTGGATAGGGAACATAATACCATTTCTTCAGATTGTAGCATTTGTCCTGTCTGATGCTTCAGCTCTGTATTATTTATTGCTAAGGAGTTGAATAGAGACATATTACAAGTAACCACGTGGCCTTTTTTAAAGTAATACTAAATCTTTATAAAGCCTTATTTGCATTAACATTAGAATGGAATAGCTGCATTTCTGATTCTTTTTCATTCAGTAAACACAACAGTTTCTAATTATGTTTTTGGATTGCAAAAGTCACAAAGCAGAAAAATTAATATTTTATATGTCTAGTTTGAGACTTCAGTCAAAAGGAACCTGGTTATTTTGCATTGTGCTTGTATTCATATGTTAATTTTATGTATGACCATGGCTACCTAATTATGATGTTTCTGTTGTAAAATTAGGGGATTTTAGGTTATTCATTGAGGGTGTTGGTGTTGTGCTTTCAAATTTCAAAGATGTAAGAAGGAATGTGTTGGTAAAGGCTTAGAGTGTTCCTTGTTTCAAAAAAAAAAAAGGTCTTAAGGCCCTTGAATATTTAATAGGGATAGATGAATTTCAGTTATAGAAAATACATTTTAGTCAAAGATGACAAAAAGTGCCCTGATTTATCCATGCAGTGAATGCACTGAAACTTTGGGCTTGAGTGTCTCTCTATGTGTAGTCCAGCTGCAGAAATTGTATTGATAAAACCTTCCACATACACCTGAAAGGCTTTAAGCCTAAATATAAAAAATATACCACAGCTGAAAAGTTAGAGGTTTTTTAAAAAGATTTTTTAAAGAATTTTATTTTTAAAGAGTTTTCTAAGGGCTTCTTTACTCAGCTGCTTACGCCCAGGCCTGTGTAATAGTGCCTGAGCCTTTTATATTTGCAAGAGGGTCAGAAATTCACATCCTGTTTCCCTGACTGGGAACTGTAGACTAAGCACATAAGAACTTGTAAGAATTTCTGTTGTATATTACAACTTTTTCACATGAATTGGTGTAATTGTATATTATAGATGGGAATAGCAATTTCAAATTGAGGCTGAGATTCTTTTGGATTTTAGCAGAGGCTGGATTTTTAAATAATGCTTTATTGAAAGTGGATTACATTATTGACATTATTGAGGGTAGAGATTAAGAATAGAAAGTGTTGAGTCATAGGCTCACAGACTGGATAAGGGAGGTCATCTGGTCAAGCAGGGCCACCTAAAACTGGATTTCCAGGACTATGTCCAGCCAGCTTTTGAGTATCTCCAGGAAGGGGGTCTCCACCATCTCCCTAGGCAACCTATGCCAGTGCTCAGTTACCCTCAGCTTAAAGAAGTGTTTTCTGATACTCAGATGGAGCCTCCTGTATTTCAGTCTGTGCCCAATGCCTCTGGTCCTGCCACTGGGCACCACTGAAAAGAGCCTGGCTCTGTCTTCTTTGCACCCTCCCTCCATGTGTTTATATACATTGATAGGATCCCCCTGAGCCTTCTCTTCTCCAGGCTGAACAGGCTCAGCTCTCTCTGCCTTTTCACACACATGAGATGCTTCAGTCCCATCTTAGTGACCCTTTGTTGGACTCTCTCCAGTATGTCCATGTCTGTCTTGTGCTGGGGAGCCTAGAACTGGACACAAGTTCCAGTTCCACAAGTTTCAGTTGAAGCTTATTTTCTTCTTTCTTGCAGCCTTACCCACCTTTTATGCCTCGAAGACTCACAGGGCGCAGCAGATACCGATCACAGCAGCCAATACCACCACACCCTTACCATCCCAGCCTATTACCTTATGTGCTGTAAGTGAAAAGTACATTTGCTTCCATGTAGGCTATTAAGAAGTCAGCAAGCATCTTGGCACTTTTTATGGTTGGACTCTACCAGAGACCAGGCATATTTCACCTGTCTCTGAGGAAAACTTCCATTTCTGTGTAAACTTTTCAACCTATTTTGAGTAACCTACACCACTGCGCAAGAAAAAATAGAAGTGAACAGTTTTCGTCCAGTGTGGTTTTGTAGGTATTTTGAGGCACAGTAGCCTCTTGTTTCTGAACTCTTGGTAAAATCTTCAACAGATTTTAAAATGTAGTTCTGTGATACTCTTACAGAGGCATAGTTACAGTGTAGGATCAAGTTGTAGGAGTCTTCACTTACAGAATAAATTAATTTGGTTTGGTTCTTAATTATAAAACACAAGAGTGGGAACTTCTGTGATGTGTTAGTCTTTATTGGCTGAAGTGCTAGTCTGTTCACAGCTGTCACATTTCTCTGCCTCTGATTAGCTGTTTCTGGAAAAGATGTTGGACAATTAACATTTAGGAATTATCTGTAGTGTGTTATGGTAGACTCTCTGGAAGAGAGTGTGGGTCTGTGACCTGAGATGTATTCGTCTTCTGTGTTCTGTATTGGAAGTAAGAATTAAATGTTTGGAAAACAAAGATTAAGTTTCTGGTAGTAAAGGTGACATTGACAAGGAAATAATCAAGCACTGACACCAGTTCTGTAGATTCTCTCTGTGCAATATAAGATGTGGCATGAAAATGGCACCAGAAATCTGATTCAGCAAAGTTCTTCAACTTATCATCTTGCAGTCTGAGAGTAATGTCATAGCTTCTTGCCTGTTCACTGAGGACATGATGTGACACAGTAATTCCTGATTCTGCTATATTAGTGCTTTGAATTTGTGATTTCCATGTCTGTGGATGAGGTTTTGACCCATTGTACTGCCTTGGGGGATAAAAAGACTTACTGAATATACAGCCAGAAAAACATCTCTCTTTTCCCTCAGGCTTAAGGGATTCTGCTTTAATCAGCGTCACAGTAGATGAGAAAGTGAATTTGTGCTTGCCTTCAGGATGGAAGTTTGTCTGATTGTAAATCCTGTTTATCTTCACTGTGTGTTTTAGGCTTGCAGAAGTTGCAAGACTTTTATGTTGGTGATCTAATTGAACTTAGCATTCTTCTTTGATGGTTTTTTTATCCATTTAAAGAAACAAAATGTATTTAAAACCAGAATGTCGATTTTTTTGCCAGTTTTTGGTCTCCAGAGCCAGTGATAATTAGACTAGTTTTTGTAATAAAGCTGAGCTTGGTTAAAAGTACCAAGTGAAATGCGAATGAAATTTGAAAGTCAGCACTCCCAATATCAGAAAGTAGCAGAAAAAGCTTTTTCCTGTGACTCCTTCACTTCAGATGTCTGTTCTTGACTTCAAACATAACATTTTTGCCCATTCTGAGAACATGTTGATTTGAGAAGCATCAGAAAGGTTACTTTACCTCTGCCAGATGTTTCTGCTTTCCTTCAGCAAGATGCTGAACCTTATCCTTGTTTGCTCTCGTGGTAGATCAATGCTCCCAGTGCCACCAGCAGTTGGACCAGCTTTCAGCTTTGAGTTGGATGTGGAAGATGGAGAGGTAGAAAACTACGAGGTTGGTGTGTGAACTACAACTACCTTTAAAGAACAGATGTTAGCTCAAGCAATAGATAAAATTTTATTAAATTTTGCTTTTAATCCTGGTTTTACCTTTCAAATAAATGTAGTGACTATGAAGACAGAATCCAAAAATGGTCCTTTCAGGTTTTTTGTGTAATACTGGATATTAAAAATATTTAGATTTCTTTCTTGTCTACTGCTCTTTCCCAGAATTCACCTTTACAGGCTAGTAATCATTAAATTGTTAAATTTCTATGTTATCTATGCTACTCCTCTCCTTTCAAAATTTAATTGATTTTAAATACGAAACAGAAATGAAGCACTTTCAAAAGAAAAGGGTAAGTTACTGTTTTTATGAGTGTAACTTTCAGAATAGTTTTAATATAATAGGATTCATTAATCTGAATGTAATGTTTATAAAACTGCCTTACTGCCTTTTTTTCTTGTCCTCTGGAGGGGATGGTAATTCACATCTAGGTGCAGAACCCTCTTAAATATCCTAGATAGTTATGGGGCTCTTCCAACTGTTGTTTCTATGCTGGTTCTGAAGCTATTGGATTCCATTTGATTTTTCTTGAGTTAGTCATCATTAACCATGACTTTCGCATCTCTTTTCCTGTGCTCCCATTAAGATCTCTGTGTAGCTACACGTCTTCAGTTTAGCAATGAGCCCTTCTGGAATAATTTCTGTTGTGGTTCAGAAGAAGCAATGTCTTCTGAGAATTTGGGCCCTAGGTTCATAAGTGTAAGAAATCAATACCATTTTCAGCTTTCATAGGGTCTTTTCTGTGCATTGATTCTCTATCACACTGACATTGTTTCCTAGGCCCCTCATGAAGGAGTGTGAGTTAAATACATGACAGATTGCAAATTATATACATGAAAGGATTTTAGTTGCAACTGTTGGCTTACAGAAAATTAATACAAAAATTAGCAGCCAAAAAAGCACCTAAAGTTTGATGATATGTATTTGTTTTCCAGATTGAGGATGAAGTCTCCATATTTTAGTTCAACCAGCCCAAGACATGGGAGTGGGAACTGTAAACTGTCCCTTTAGATTTATGATTTCTCTCACAAGATTAAATTCACATATTCTTAGAAGGAAATTAGTTGGCAATTTTTTTCTGGTTACCAGCTCTGTTTATTTCATAGCAGGGTGAGGCAATCCCTCAGAAGCTACTTTCTGAGCTGTGCAAGCAGTCACAGGACTAATTGGAAATTGGGTCCTTGGGAAGTGGGTTTTGAAGTACCAGAGAGAATACCTTACAGAATTACAAAGATGGTTAAGTTATGAAAGACTTTCCAAGAGCTTGTATTGTATGGGAGAACTAAAATTCTAAACATTTCCTGATAAAAGGGTGTTTTGTGCTAGTAGCTGGGGTAGTGAGATATGATGGTAGTCCCCAGCACTAATGGAACCGGAGCCTGTTTGATCAGTGAAATTTTAAATGTCTAGTTTCCATGTTTTGCAGGCACTGCTGAATTTGGCAGAACGTCTGGGAGAAGCCAAACCACGGGGATTAACAAAAGCAGACATTGAGCAGCTTCCATCCTACAGGTTCAATCCAAACAATCACCAGTCAGAGCAGACATTGTAAGTATACTGATCTCTTTCAAAGATCCATAATTTAGGTGGCTTGATTTTCATTTCTTTAGCTGGCAGTCACAGCTAGGCCAGAAGAGCAAAAAATACTTGCTTTCTGATGTGAAAGCACAGTAAATTGAAAAAAAACAGCAAAACACCCATAAAACCCCACAGAGTAAATTCTCAGTTTCCACTGTCAGATGTAGATCACTGTAGCTACTGAAGGAGTAAAATAATTACTGTGTTGCAGTCGTTCCTGTAAGGTTTTGTTTGGAATTGCATATTTGTTGTTCTTACATAGCAGATACATTTGAACTTCATTGTCTTTTTTAGATGTGTGGTGTGCATGTGTGATTTTGAGTCAAGGCAGCTACTTAGAGTCTTACCCTGTAACCACGAGTTCCATGCCAAGTGTGTTGATAAATGGCTGAAGGTAAGAAAAAGTAATCCTATCGTAGATGAAATTGATTATGATTATTATGATTACTTTTGTAGGAGAGGGTGGGGATATTTTGCTCTTCTACTTCATTTCACCTTGTTTTGTGTTTCTGATTCTTAGAAATGCCAGCAGAATGGAAGCATTGCTTAGATATTATATTATTCTAATAACTGTTGAAGATTGTTTCCTCATAATATTTGGCACAAGGGAAAATGAATATGAATGCAGCTGTTTTCATTGACAGCTCTTACTGTGTTTTCCATTTGCTTAAAACAGTAACTGTGCATTTGAGTAATACACTACATTAAAGAAGACTTGAAAAAAGTAAAAAATATAGGAGGTATGATACAGAGTTTGATGATGATGATGGCTTCAACTGTTTTGCATGGCTTGCCTAGCAAGAATGAATACCAACACTTTTCCTTCCCCACTTTGCTGTTAATGTTGGTTTCTGGGGCAGATAAAGTGGGTTACATATGTATGTTTATCTGTATGCATATACACAGAAATGTAATATATACAAATAGAAAAAATAGTTTGACAAAATTATTTACCCATCCAAGAGAATTTGAGCGAAAAGAAAGGCTCAAGAATCAGGACTGCCCAGTAAGAGCACTGATTAAATAGCAGCTGTGCAGAAGGTGAGAAGAGCAAGAAATACAAGTAGATGATGGCAGGCATTTCTACAGGCTGCATTGAGTCAGATCTACTGCCAGCAAGGTATTGATTCCCATTTTGACTCAGTTTTTTGACTTATTTTATTCTATTCTACTGTAATCCATTTAGTCTGTTGTTTGGAGTACTGGAAACTGCAGTGATCCTATGTTGATATGGTTCCTAGAAAATTAAAGGTGCTGTTATTTCTTTTGGAAAAAGAAATAAAGCCCCCTTGCCTTTATGGCATCATAACTGTAGCATCATAACTTTGGCGAGTGCTAAAGCATGCAGTGCAGAGAATGAAAAAATCAAATTAATATTGACAGTATTTTTTTTTTTTTTTTTTTTTTTTTTTGCTAAGAAGATACCAAGAATAATGAGAAGGATTTGAAAAAATGGGATGTGAAATTGCCCTTTGGCTACAATACCCGTGGTAGTCTAAATCTAAAGCTTCTACAAAATCTAGGGCCAGTGTTTTGTAATGCTCATAATTTTTGGTAGAAATAGTCCAAAAGTATCTGATTTCATGTACATGCTCAAGAATCAGCAAAAGGAATCTAAACATCTGGTTGTTTTATTGTCATGCTAAAAAGCCACATGCACACACTCCACAAAATATTACCAGTTTTTCTCTGCTAGATGTATTCACTTCAGTTTTATTCACTTAATACAAACTAAGAGTTGAGTCTATATATATCAAAGTGGTATTTTTCAGTGTCTCCCTCCACTTCTTGAGTAGCATCCACTCTACATGTGTCAGTCTTCCACTGCATTAAACTCTCCAAGTCAGTTATGTGGACAGTGAGTTTCCTGGGCTAGTATACTCTCCACTTTATGAAAAAAAAAAAAAAAAGAAAATGTCATTTGACATAGCCTGAGAGAGAGTGGATGCTACAGGTTTATTATGTGGATTTTTTAAAGACAGCTCTTTTCAGGCTATTAATGCAAAAAAAACCAAAAAACCTCTGATTCATAGAACCCGTGATCTGCAGATTTCTGGAAGTTAGAGGAACATGTCAGGAAAGTATCATGTGTGCTTCTCTTTTTCTTAATGCTCTTTTCTTCCTTGACATTGCTCTCAGGAGTCAGACAAGCACGTTGAGTCAATCTTTTTTGGGACTCAGTGTGTTACTTCTGAAGTTAAGAGTTAGTCCTTTCAATTGGTAATGAACTGGCAATAGAATTTGGAACTGCAAAGTGAAATAAGTAGATTTAGTTTAGTCTGTTTTCATAATTGTAGTGTGCTATTCTAGTGGTGAACTAGTTTTGCTGATGTTCCTGTCCTGTCTTAGAAACTGCATTTTCTAACAGGTCTTCACATACAGCATTTTCTAAAGGTTGTCTTTAGAATGAGGAGCAAGATATGCAGTCAAAATATAGAGGGCTGCAGTTAAACTTAGTAAAACTTGCATTGTCATTGTTATTCCAGAGCTGAATGCAAAATAAGATAGACAAAATTAAACCGTCTTGATGTAGGATCACTAAGACAATACCTTTATACCATGTCAGTTTGGTTACAGTGGTACAAAGATGCTACATAAAAATAAAGACTATTTTGCTTTGAAAGCTGTAACAAATTACCTGTAACACCAGTCTATTTTAGTTACAGCCTCTGTCTAAGTGTGGTTAAAGTTAAGCTAACATCTGGAAGTGATGGTAACTGGAAAGTACTTTGCGCTCTAGTTTTGCTTCTGTCCATTCCTTTATTAATTTGAGATTTTTTTTAATGTATCTTGATTGTATAATTATGTCCCCATCCAGCTGATTCACATCATCCAGCCAACATCATGTTCATAAATTCTACAAGGGAAAGTTAAATTTGTAGCTTTCAGTACTTGTAATGTTATTCCACAAGGTAGACAAAAATAATTATTGGTTAGTCGCTATTCTTTACTGATATAATTGCATTTATTTGAAGCGTGTATTTGTTATCTAAGACTATTTCTAGAACTACGGAGTCAAATTGATTTTTTAAGTTCCATCATGTCACTTTAGTGAAAGATAAAAGGTTAGTGACTCAGTCTGAGTACTTTAAAAATATTCTTCTTGGTTTGTCTGTTGGTGATGATGGAGAAGTAAAAATACTATCTAAAAAAGTTTTGTGGCTTGTATGCATGGAATATTTGACAGTACTATCTTTTAGGTAGTGAGCAAGCAAGAGGAAGTGTTATATAACAGTGCATAAGGTTGCCCGGTTCAGCTAAAGTTCTTCCCTATTTAAGCAAATTAAAGGCTTAACAAGAGAAGGTGTGATACAGTGGAGGCAACAACAGAATTAAAAAGAGAGAGGTTATCCTTTTACTTTTTGTGGTATTCCCAGTTCTCATGTTTCACAATATTTGGCTCCTTCTTGCCCTATATCCTCTAATCAAGTATGAACACATGAGAAATGTGTTCTTCTATAAAATAAACATCATCATTCCAAAGGAGAGCTTGACACCATGAGCTGTCTTCACCCTGAGACTTTAGAACAACCTTAAAAGGACTGCCTGACTTTATATTTAAGATACTAGGAAATGCTGTATTATATGTAAGAAAAGACAAACTGCAACTATACTTCAACTTATTTCTGATAGACTGACGCCAAAGTAGTGCAATGGTTTTTAGAGGATTCTAGTAGCCCTATCGTTTCATTATTCTAAACGCAGTTCACTTTAGCCGTAAATTTCTATAAAATATTTTTAGAAATCAATTTGTTGTGCAGCACTCTGTAGTTACAGCACAAAATTAAGTATGCCTGGAAGAGTGGCAAGTTAGAAAGTTAGTATTACAATGTTATTGTAATTGTCCTCCTCGCTCTTCTTTTGGCATCAAAGAGTCATATTAAATGCCAGGAGAGGGAAATTCATTTCATCAAAGACGCAAGAATGCAACTAAATTTAAAGCAGATGTTCATGTAGGATCTTGAAAAGTTACTTTAAAAGCAGTGGTGTGGTGTCCATGAGTATTCATGTTATCCTGGCAGACTAGATCTATTTCTGCAGTTCCTGTCACGAAATTACTCCTACTGATACTGTTCTGTGGTGCAAGTGGTTGTTACTTCAGTACCAATCTAAGTGAATTGAATGTTTAAGAACACGCCTTTTTATTTTAAACATTATATTAGCCAGTTTATATTTAGAATCAGGCACATGAAATGAAATGACAGAGTAAGGACGTTTTGAACTATATTTTGAAACTGCTAGTGAAAGAGAAATAAAATTTTAACTAATACTCCATGATTTACAAAAATTACAAAGCAATAAAAATTATGGACAGTGCTAACAGCTGACAGCAGGAAAACTGACAGGAAAAATATGCTGTCACTTTAACTTCCATTACTGAATAATGTTTTTCAGTAAAAAATAATGTATTACTTTCATTGGATTAGCTATTGTTTGAACTTAAAAAATTTAACAAAGAATTCCGAAGAATTCTGAACTCCAGAGTCATATTTCTTGATGCTCTTCACTTGTATTTTCATTGAAAAATCTGGTTGCCTTAGAAGACTTGGAGTTCAGTGGTTGGTCCTGCAGTTTTGGTAACTATGAAATAGAGAATTTGGGACAGGGAAGAGCTCTCTTCACTCTTATCTTTGCAAGGGAAGTATTGATTCATAGATGTCACATATTTTTCTAGGGCTTTTTCTCATCATTTGCTAAAATGAAATCAGCCATTATTTGAAAAGGGGAAAGAAAAGACAGAAATACTTTCCCAGTAGCTTAAGGAATATTACTTCTTACCTGTCTTACTTCTTTAAGGAAGCTAGAAAAGTAAATGAGTCACAGGACATATTTTCAGTGTGTGCTTTACTAAAGAGCTAAATCTAGGCCTGCCTGGTGTGTGTTACTTGAATACCTGCTTGGTTAGGTCATCTTTTCTTTATTTTTTTTAATTCCCCTTATCCTTTACTAGAAGGCCCTCTCTTTTTCCCGGGTTTGCTTTCAGCTTTGACCAAGTCTGTATGATGTTTTTCTGTGACAATAACTGAACAAACGAAGTATGATGTCATTGCTGATCAGTACAGTTTGTGACAATATGACATCGTCACAGAAATGTTTGTTTGCAGCCCAAGATGTCTCAATTTGTTTTGGTGGGTTTCTCTACAGCATACAGTACAGGTTGTTAGTTGCATCCGTCTGACTGCAGTATACTATAATTGTGACTCTGCATTAATGAAACCACCATCACTTAGCTAGAGCCTTTATTTGTTGTCTTGCTTTGTCTTTAAAGATAAAAGGCAATTTATTTTTTTTTTTTTGTAAATGTAATTTTGAATTGGCAAACCACACCATTCAAGCATAACAAAACAAATGAAGAAAAGGTGTAAGCGCATTCTGTCTTCTCTTGAACTGCTCTTCAGCAGTCACAGATGTCAGTGTTACGTACACATTACTTTAACAATGTATTTGTCAGTCTGGTTAACCCTCTTTTGTTTTTCTGGTTTTACAGGCAAATCGTACCTGCCCGATTTGTAGAGCTGATGCTTCAGAAGTGCATCGTGATTCAGAATGACCAATCTAAGAGCACAAATCTGGTTTGGGTGTTTCTGGTCACATGTATATATGAACTCTATATTGAACTTACCTACCCATGTGGCTTCCAGCCTACTCTACACAAAAGGGTCAATGGACCTTACTTTGCACTGTGTGACTTAATCAATTATAAAGCTTATAACTAGTCTTCACAGTTACGGGATTGTTATACTAACAAGTGTGATTGGAACTCCAAAGATATTTTTTTTAGCTTAATTTTGTGTGTGCACTAACATTCCCTGGGTTTTGTGTGATCATTCCGAGTATTGCTGCGAGATTACTGTGGATGTGATCTTTTAGCATGTGCTTTTATATAAAAGAAAAAAAAAAAAGTGGTAGCTCCAAACAATATAGCAATCTACCTTATATAGAGCCTTCAGATACTGTGGGAGGGGATGAATAGTGTGAGTGTGCGTTTGCCTGTGAGAGGGTGAGTGAAGTGTGCTTGTGACTGGGTATGCGTGTGTTTGAGAACCTATATACCAGCATGTACTGAGAACGTATGTGTGTAGTAATAATTATGCTGCAATGTATAATCTTGTGTGTTATTTAAACAGTACTAGTACTGTACACTGGTTCCTTTCCTTGTGTTTGCAGTTGCACACTGAATGCGATGGGTGCAGCAAGTACAGACATTTAGTATTTTGTCCCCAGCATACTTACAGGTGTAAAGACCTTTCTACCTACTACTATTCAAACAGCTGTTATGCTTCCCCTTCACTGGAGGCTTTAAGTGTGTACCACTAAAGAATGCATTGATTGTTCGTACATGAGTAACCCTGGGGGTTTTATCATATGTTACAAAGTCTGAATTTTTTTAGTGGCTGATTTACAAGTTATTTTATCAATATAGAGTTGCAATATCACATTTAGCAATATTAATGTTTTCAATTGCTAATATGAATATCAGTGTTTTTCTGTTTTCCTTTTAAATTTTTCTAGCTGGGTTTACCAGTTACGTGTTTCTTCCATGAAAGGAAGCAGAAAGTACACTGAGGGTGTCCTGGTGTTGTGGAACAGCTCTTAACTTTTGCCCATTGTCCTTACTAAGGACATCATCTTTAGCTCATAAACATTGGCTTTAATCACATACATTCTTTGTCATCTACAAGGAAGTTGGTATATAACTAAAATAACTTGTAAATGGTTACAATTTTATTCCTGCAACTTCATTAATAAAATCAATTTTTTAGCATTTTCTCAGAGAAGTAGAATTTCATATTTCTTTCACCCTATCACAAGAGGAGGTAGGTTTTGGTTATAACCTGCCAAATTCAGTTGCCCTGATGCTGCTTCTTTCACTTCCTTCTTTCATGATGAGTGTAAGGAAGAAGGAACTTCCTAGGTTTTTGCAATCAAGTTTCCAGAGTGCTCCACTAGAGGAGAAACTTGGAATACTTTCCAGAACAGTGCTGTGAAATAGGAGGGGATAATGTCTATTCAAGTGCTCTGAATAATGTTTTATTTGGGCCATTGAAAAAAATGAGCTTTCTTTGTAACATTCACATGTTAACATCTCTGATGTGTTCTAGCAAAATCTTTAGGTCTGCATATACCACAGTTATTAAAAGGATGCACTTTTTGCAGTGAAACTCTTCTCATAAATTCAGTGTCATTAGTTTGGTTGCAGCAGCTCAAGTGGCACAATTAGCAGTGTTGCTACAACTTGCTGCGAGTCTCAGCTTTAAGTTTATTCTTTATCATTTCTGATGCTTTTGTATGCTGCTATGCTTTAGTATCAGTTAAAATTTCAAACAGTGTTAGATGTTCTCCATGCTGGTTTTCCTCTTTGAAGATTTTACAGACCAGTCACAGCTCTTGGTGCAGCTAAATAAAAGCACAATTTTGCTCTGCTTCAGATGTTTTTCCGTCTGTTTAGTTATGCAGGTAGTTCTCAAAAACAGTGAAGCTTTCCATACCTGTCCTTACTTAGGAACACTAAATAAATAAAAATGCTGTTACTTCCACTTCAAAATATTGGAATTTCTTTTTCCTCTCTTCCAGCAGAGTTAAAGAATAGGCTTTTCACAATAGCACCTAGCAGGTTAAATTACATATAATAAAATTTATTTTTTTAACAAATAAAATCATGTTTAAAAAGCATATACCACGTATGTCTTACAAAACTTAGCCTCTTTTGTATAACTGAATAAAAAAAATTCATGTACAGATTTAAACATGACTAACATTTCTGTGTTTAGTATTCAGTTCAAAACATGGGAAGAGGGTACTTTTTCTAAACTTGATACAAGTGAACAAGACACATATTTCTTCTGAAGCCGAAAGAAGGTAATTCTCTTTCTGGAACTGGAGAAATGTCCCTTTTCCCCCAGTAAAATCCAGTGAGACAAGGGGAGATCTAGGAGATGGAGGGTCTAAGTTAGTAAAGTCCTGCAATTAATTGTTGCACTCTTATGGCTCATCTCTTCTGGAATGGTTCTTTGGTTTGCATGGATGAATGTGGACTTGCTTCCCGTGGTTAGTGTGTACTAAGAGCACACATGCTTATGTTTTGAATCAGCTCAGACAGACTACAACCACACCTTCTGTGGTGGCTGTCAAGGGCAGGGGATTTGTGTTCAGCTCTTAACTGCCATGTATTATGCACAGCTGCCGTGGTGCCTGACAGCACCTGAATTCAGCAACACTTCTTTTATGTTCATCGCCTTTCTGCCATCCAATGACTCTTTTTTCTCCAAAAAAAAACAAAAACAAACAAACAAAAAAAAACCCACAACCCAACCTCCAATATGTTTGCTTTATCATATTGGCACTGCTGTGGTTTTTTTCTGCATAAACTGTCAATTTAATTTGACATTTTGGTGGATATCAAGGCCTACAGATAATTCCAGTGTCTCATTTTTTGGCTTTCTTTAGAAAAGGAAGTAAGGCCATGTGCTGTACATTGTTTTGTACAGGCTCTTGAATGTGACTTCACAGCTGTTAATACAATGCATAATACTTGGGATGAGACTTACCAACTGTTTTAATTTTAATTGTAGAAAACTGTTTCAACTGAGTTATCTTTGGGCCTTTGTAAAAGCTGTGGTTTTTTCCTTTGGTACATTGTTACCTCATTTTGCTACTTGTGTTTCAGACTTGCTAATTATTATGAAAGCTTATGGTTTTTGTTGAAATCATATTTTGTCAAGTGTTTTCTTTAAATCATATGCTATTGTATAATTTAACATGTAGTTTAAAATGTATTATAAATATCTGTAACCAAATCATTTGAAGGCTTGATAAATTTTTAACAAAATTTGTACATTTTTTATGAGAGTTACTAGTAATGCTTTACTAGGTAGTGCAATGAATTTTTATTTTTAATCCCTGTGCCCAATTTTGGAGTTGAGAGAGTTGTTCAGTAATAAATGTATGATGTACACTTACACAATTTTGTCCTGTGCTTTCTCTGAGGAGTGTATTGTTTTATTACTGGGCATATTTTGGTGCATGATCATGTACATTGAAATATTACTGGCAACAGCTGCTTGTGCTGTAGAAGGGCATTCTGCCACCTTAACTGTAGCACACAACTTTTTATTTATTCTTACATTGAGAGAGCCTAAGAAACTGGTAGGAAATGCTGGACCATATTTTTGAGAGTATGAGAATTCAACGTACTCAAAGCCTTGCCTAAAACGTCAGTGTTCTAAAAATCATATTTACTTAGCCAGAAGAAAATTTGCAGGAATGAAGGTACTTCTTAGGCATACTATTTGCGCTGTGTATTAGCTGAAGATGTATTACACTTTTGCAGTGCCCTAACAATAGTAAGTGATCTTCAATTATAATGGTTTCATTAGCCAGGGTTGCACAAGAAACTGGTAGTGAAACAAAACAAAAAAGAAAAAAAAAAAGAGTTGTGTGGTTTTGGTTTTAAGATAATGTAAACTAAGTTGACAGATGTAGTTACTTAAGAGGTTTCCATTTACATAGAACATTTAATAGCTGCATCAATAGCAGGTGTTCTTGGTACTCAGACATATTTGAAGATTCATTCGTGCATTTGAGAATCCTTATGCAGGTTCCAGGTTCCCACACATACATTTTAAATTTGGGAGACATTGGAAAAAAGAAAAGGTATCAGTCTGTGAGCTTGGATACTTGGAAAGCCACATTTTTTGCACATGAGTATATTGCAGAGCAGCTTTCAGCATCATCAGTAGTTTGCCATGACCAGTCCTAGCCTGAAGAGCAGAATTGCCCTCCTCTTTTCTGATCTGCTCTCTGCTCTCTCGCCTTTGTGTCACAGCATCTCTTCCTCAGCCTGTGCAGTGTCTGTCTTTGCTCACAAGCCTGTGTTATCACTTCTTGTGAGTCTCCTGGCGTTCTCAGCAATTACCTGACAATTTTTTTTGCTAACTTCCAGTAAATTATGTCACTGCCACCAGATACTGCGTCCTTTGTATTTTTTTGTGATTCTGTTTTCCTGTCTTCCTTTCATCTACTGCCTACAACTCTCGTTTCTCCATCTGACTTTCAGATATGATATTTCCTTGGAACTGATTTGTGATTTGCATTCCCACAGTGCTTATCAACTGATTCAGGTATGACAGCATGTTTAAGAACAGATGGAGTTCCTCATTTAACCTTACACGTGCAATAGACAGGTTTGGCTTTTCAGGAGCAGTGGCATTGCTGCAGCTTTTGCCCAGTTCTGGCTTTTACTAACCTTTGTAGGTGTAGATGGTTTTATTTGACAGCATGAGGATCTTACCTTACCGATGACTCTCTGAAGAACTAGGGGACACTTCCAGATCAACTGCCCTTGTCCTTACGGGGGACTTCAACTTGCCAGGAATCAACCGGGAGCCATCACACAGCTGGTACAACCCAGGTCATAACATTCTTAAAAACCTTGGAGACAGCTTTACAGAAGCAAAGGGAATCATCTGGGAAAGATTCCCTCCTTGACCTACTGCTTGTCGACAGAGCAAATCTCTTAAGTGCAGATTGGTGTCTGTCTTGGCCACAGTGACCTCAAGTCGTTGAGTTGAAAATCTTTGTTGATGGAAGAGAAAATCACAGCAAAACCTCAGCTCTGGACATGAGGAGAGCACCTTGAGCCTGTATGATTTCATTTTTCTTGGCCTTACAGCATTTTGCTATGACTTTTCCTTATGAAGAGCAAGGGCAAATTAAAAAAAAAATAGTTACTGCAAACTGCCTCTCTATACCATTGCACTTTGGGCCAGCATGAACGGATTGAGGAAATAGAGCAGGGAAAGGAGATTGCAGAGCATGAAAAGAAGTGATTGCAGTTAGTCTTTAAACTTCACCATGAAGAATGATCAGTTAGCTGCAAAAGAAGTAAATACACTTGAATACTACAAATGACACAGCATCAAAAAATAAGGATGTCCGTTTTGGTCCTGGATGATTGCTCACTCATATATTAAAATTAATTCTATCACCAGACCATCTGTCTGTTAATGGGGTGTCTCATTCAACAAATGAATGTGCTTCTACAATGCACAATCATTAACAGTACAGGAAAGGACAGGAAACCATACAATTTCTGTAGGGTTTGACATATACTGATGAGTATCAATACCAGATGCTGAGGAAGTCATAGGGAACACAATCACAGTAATGAATTTGTATGGTCATACAATTCTGCATACCCTCATTTTTGTGTAATGTCCTCAACAAGTCAAGTTTCATCAATTTACTAATAGAAGAAGAGTGAAGCAGATAAAGAATTGTTGTGTGACTTCAGTTTACTGCAGGGGAGGGTCTAGGGATGAGAGCCAGAAGCACAAGCTCTCAAGTTAACTAAAGGTGTATGTGTAATGGTTAGCTGCCAAATTCATCCTGAGGTAGCAGGTAGGAGTGCTATTCACTCCATATCTGAAGTGAAAGGTACAATCTGTCTGAATCCATTAAGAAAAGAAACTATCATCTGCTCCGGTAAATCTCAGGGTATGAGAAATTCAGAGAACAGACAAGATTTGCTGAATTAAGGAGACTGCTGATTAAGGAGACTAATCCTTGGGAATTCATTTATACCAAATACCCCAGGCTCTGGTCTTCCTGGGGATTGTCTTAGGGTGCCCATAATTTTGCTTATGATGGATTTTGCAAGATCTGATGCCAGGGGGAATCTCAGCATCAAGTGTCTTACAGATCACAGCATCCCTGAGCTTCAGAAACACTGCAGTCTTTTGGTTAGAATTTCTCTCCTCATTTCATGGACTGTTAGGTAAGTGGCTCTGTGGGACAGTGGAAATGGAAAGACACTTCCATTTCGTTCTTCTTTTGGGTCCTGGAGGGAAAAATGAGCCAAAGAGAGTTGATACAACTCATACCTAGGCACAACAAGCCCTTTCTGCACTGTGCCCGTTGGATGAGGCAAAAAGCATTAACCAGCAGAAGTCTTCCAGTCTCCCTAGGAACTGCAGATGGCAGCAATTCAACAACTAATTCTCTCTCTGCACGGGGAATTGCCTCCACTGCCCTGTGCATCTGGCTGTCTCAGAGCTGCAGATTCAGAACACAAAACGTTCAAACACAATGTGAGTTCTACATACTCCCAGTCCTCCTCCGCCCTTTTGTCTTCCCCCACCTCCCCACATGGTGTGTTTCCCCTTCAGTAGTGGGAGAGATCATGGTTTATTGCCAAGCTGAAGCAATTTCCTGCCCATTGTGACTGACAACAGACAGACCAGACACAGCTAAGGACAATATTGCTGCCAATGTGACAAAGCTCCTTGTGAGCTGTGCAGACTGCTCAGCCTTGCTGCCACATGGTTCTGCTGCGGGAAACTGGTCCCTAAGCTCTTTCTTATCGAGGGTGCTGTGAATGTTGCAGAAAGTGTTGAATCTTTTACATTCCTGCTGAAGCGCTGTGGCACAGCCATGACATTAGGTAATACCTTTCCACCTCAGAGATGCTGCTGGCATCTCTTTGGTGAATAGACTGGGAGTGCTTTTCTCCTCAGTGGCTATGCAGAGGGACGGGGTCACTATGGCAAAAATGGAGTGCAAATTGACAGCAGACTGACTTTTTAAGGCATGTCCTCAAACAAGGAGTGTTCTGCTTGGCATCCTTTTTGCCCTGTAGGTACCAGCATCTTCTAGGACAGACAGACTCCGTGAAAAGCGATGTGGTGTATAGGAGGATATTTCATTTTGAAAGGGTGGTTTCCATGTGAGTTGTTCATGAATGGCATAATTTCATTGACAGGGCATCTAAATTGTGGCAGATTGAGATGTAGGTATATTGGTTTGGTTTTGAATACAGGGCTGACTTAAGCATGTTTATGCAGCTGTGCTACCATTATTGCACAGTAATAATTACATTGTTATTATACAATAATTACATTATTACATAGTAATTCACCTCTTGCACCTCAGACAGTACATAAATGGTACAACTCACATACCTGCTGATATTCTGGGACTCTTTCCAAAAATCTGCAGGTTTTTTTTATTTGCCACAGCTTGATGGGGCAGTTTCCATTTCCCTGCGAATTTTCTGGGGAGATGTGTTATAGGCATTTTGGGTGTGAACTTCAGCTGCTGTACTTTGGCCCCTGAAAGACAACCATCTGTTACTTGGGCAAGAACCACCTGCTCTGCAATTGGCAGTGTTGAGCAAGTATTACAAAGATAACCAGGGTAATATGGGTAAGCAAAGGGCAGAGGACATAGAGAACACCTATTTTAGGAAAATCTCATTTCCCAATGAATGCACATGGATTTCCATGCTACCTTTTCTGGTCTGTCCTAAGAGTGTTTTTGATGCTACAGTTCATCAAAAACTTGGTGGGCAAGCAAAATAGAAAAACAGAAAGTGAAATCAGAATGTTGTCATAAATAGCGATAGATGGGAAAAGATAATACAGGGGAAAAAAAGATCTTTGCCTTACTGCCAGTTAGAGCATTCTCTGTAGCAAATGGAATGTAACAGAAAGAATCCATGGCTGTGGATAATCCAAGTGCACAAGTGCAATAATAGTAAGAGAAAAGAAGAAAATAAAATTAAGTCAATACAAAATAGGGTGAGTAGGCATGAGGAATGGATAGATAAGAATGCCAAAGAGAAATTCTTCATTTCCTATCCTTAAGTGGCAGTCCCTTTCCCAGCTGCATATCCAGACATGTGTTCACATTGATACTTGCTGTCTCTTCCTAGCTCTCTTCTTCCAGCCAGACCATATGAAAACAATCTTCCTTGATCTGAGTATCTCCATGCTAGATATGCAGCCTCAATCCTAGAACACCAGATGCTAGAGAATCCCTCTCCTGCCTGTGAAAGTAGGAGCATCACTAGGGCTCTGGTGATAGCTGTTTGCCTTGAACCTGGGAATTGCCAAGAGCAGAATGTCGTCTTCCTCAGCCCTCAGCTCACACCAGTCAGTGAAGAGTGCTGCAGCTTCCTGTGCTCCAGGCCGTGGTTCGCCCACGAGGCACTTGGGTGACACGGCACTGCTTGCCTGGGCGGGCAGGCGGGTCTGAAACTCCTGCCTGTCATCAAAAGGCAAATAAGCAGGAAGACTGCCGGGATGCTGGGGAAGTGTCACGTGGGAAGCAAGAGCATGTGATGGAAGAGGAAGGAAAGGAGCCAGTTACACTTTAATTCTCTCCTGTCAGCTAGTTTTCATTTGTGGTGTCACACTTTGAAACGTGGCTGGGAGACCAGAGAGCCTGTGTAGTAAAAGTGTTTTGCTTGCAGCACAAAATCTGAAGTAAAGCCATAAATTACAGTTGGTCTATTTTATGCAACAATTGAGTGCCTTGTTTCACAGGTGGTCTGGGACGGTGCTCCTCCTGCTCTGAAGGCTTCCAGTGCACAAGCCAAGGATAAACTCTGGCAGATGCTGCTACGGCCAAATCCGTGGCTTGTACAGTGGCCCAGGTGCAAGAGGAGATGTTCATTGTCAGCAGAGAAGTATCTTATGCTGTAGGGAGGTGCAAGAAGATGGATGAGGAGCAGCAGGATTACAAAGAGATGTTCTTTTGAGATGCTGAATGCATGGCTGGGGACACTCAGGGATACCCAGAAGCTAACTCAAGCCCTGCTGGCACAGGCAGCCCAGGATGGAGCAACATGTCCCTCTAAGTTTAGCTGGGGAAGTTTTTTTTAATCAGACCGTAAAACAGGGAAAGAGAAAGGGCATGCAGCTGAGGCTGATAATGGGCCCCTTTTCCCTGCATGTGTGCTGCCTCCCAAAGGATGTGGAGGCTAATCCCAAGCCCTCACTTTTGTTTCTCCCCTTTTTCTGTCTTTAATTTCCCATCCTCTCTCTGTCCCTGTGCAATCAGCAATAGTTGTCGGGGCTGAGAAAAGCTTGCTGGTCATATTGTGGATGCCTCTGCCCTTATATGTTTCAGAGAAAACTGGTAAAGAACACCTAGGAATGCCTTCCCAGGTGCCAGCCTGCTGCCAGAGAGCTGCTCTCAGCCCTCACCCACCCAGAATGAGCATGAAGTGCTGGTGTGTCAGAAGGTATTTGGGGAACCCTTGCCCAGACAGTGGCTGACTGCAGTTGCAGGCAGGGCTACTACCTCTCCAGAAGTTATTCTGGAGAAATACCATCCTTGAAGGAAGACCCATGTCTCATCTGCCCTTCCTCCCTCACCAGCTGATGGACTGGGTCTTGGGGGTTCAAAGGAAATGTTTTCAAGTCTCCACCAATGTTTTCAGTCTCATGGTGTTTGGCAAACTGGGAGACCTTGGGGTTTGGTACCTGTTTCTGTACAAGCAGCCAGAGAAGCAGCTCAGTGAGGCCGGTGGCACACACTGAGGTACCAGCATCTGGAAGGGTCATACAGCACCAGGATGGAAAAATTCAATGAGCTGTCAATGAGCCCAGCTGGTGGGCTTCCCAGGACAAAGGAGATATGGACGTACTGGAGAGAGTCCAGCAAAGGGCCACTAAGATGATGAAGGATGGTTGCTGCTGTGCCACAGTGTGGCAAATACCCACATATTTGAAGGTAGCAAACAGGAAGGGAGGGAGATTTAATCTCAAAAAAACACTTGTGCTTGCAAGCACCAAATGCCTGCCTGTGGTGCACAGTAAATCTCTCCTGCTGCCAGGCATGCATCAGGGCTCTGGCTCCAGCTACAAATGCCCCCTGTGTCCCAGCCAGGCCCAGCTGCAGGGTCCCAGGGTCAGCCAGTGCTCTCAGGGCTGCTGCAAGGATTGCTCCCTTCTAGTGAGCCCTCCCAGCAGTCTGAAAACGGCAAGTGCTGCAGAGCCCCATGCTCTCAGGTCCCTGTGTGTCTCTCCAAAGCCAGGAGCGCTGCTCCAAAAGAGCCAAAGGCAAGGCAAGACTTGATGCTGTCAGGACTGTGCAAGCTGCCTCTCATGTTGTCTGAAGGGGTCACCTGCAGCTCAACATACAGTGCTAGGGATTTTCTCTAGAGCCACTATCCAGCTCCCAGCCTTCCCAGCTGCCAGGGACTTCACTGGGGCTCTGCAGTGCCCAGATGCCCCAACCCTGCCAGCAGAGAAAAGCCCAGCAGCTCTGGCTGTACCCAGCAGACCTTTGCAGGCACCTTCCTGCCCTTGCTGAGCACTCTGTCTCTGCTCCCCACATCTCCCAGCAGTCCCCAAGCTTGCCCGAAACCCAAGAGCCTATATTTGGAGCTCTAGCACATGGAGAATATTTCCCATCTGTTACGAGCAGGCAACTTCTTCAGGAGCAGAGGCAGAAGTGCTTGGAGGACAGAGTGAAGTTGTCACACATTCTAGCCCTAAACCTTGCAGGGAAGTAATACTCCTGGGCCATGTTTTAGTCTCTCACTGTGGCTCAGGGTGATACTGAAATCAGACCAAATAAAAATTTCAACACAGTTTGAAGTATTAGAAAGCAGGCAGGTAAGGTCCTGGACGTTCATCAAAAGGAATGGTCATATTTCCTGAATGCTTTAATATTAAAAGTGACCTTCCTTCAAACTTTTTCTTTGGGCATGTGTTGTTACTTCTTGTTACTTAACTTGCCAAAAAACCCACTATAGGTCTCTTTATCTGTTTCTCCTGTTAATCTTTAGCTGTCTCTCTTCTGCTTCCAGCTATATTTATCATCCTGTGTGCATGCCTTTACATACTTTCCTCTTTTTTTTTTTTTGTTCCAGCAACTTCAGGGCAGCTGGAAATTTCTATTTGCTATGTTGCTTATCAAGGAGTACCTGAACTTGGGTCAGAATGACAATGAGTCTGTTTTATTTCTGCCACAGGGAGCAATGGCAGCTCATTTTTCCTTTTCTGCTCTGCCTTGATCTCTGATCCCCTCTGGGAGAACTCTGGGACCCAAATTAAGGTGGGGCCTGCCCAACTGCCCTACCCAATTGCATCCCAAGACCTCTCAGGAGACTAGAAGCATAAACTCATTGACAGCTAATTTCCTGTAATTGAGAAACCAGGAAACCACTTTGATTCTGGATGGTTTCAAGCCGTGTGAGGTGAACACTGTTCTTCTGTGACACAGAAGGATCCAGATTAGTGAGAAACTGGGGAAAGACAGCAGTCCAGTCAGCATCCATTCATGGTGCAGTATTAGAGGCTGTGGTTACACCAGGGAACAAGTCTCCTGGCCTGTAGCCATGTTTATGCCCACTGTGGCTTGTCCCAGAGGGCACCTTACTCTGCGTTTTGTTTAACCCCAGCAAAGCCCTATGCTGTTGCTTGCTCCCACATCAGTAGGATCAGGTAGAGAGTCAGAAGGCTAGCAGCTGGAAAATTTGTGTGTTAAGATAAAGACAGTTTAACAGGGAAAGCAAAAACCACCCAAACAAGCAAAACCAAGGAGCAGTCCCTCCTAGGCTGGGGGATGAATGGGTTGTGACCAGCCCCAGCGGTCAGAAAACGACCTGGGGATATCAGTTGACGAAAAATTAGATATGAGCCAGCAATGCACACCTACAGTCCAAGAAAACAACTCTAATCTGGGCTGACTAAAAAGAACTTGTCTTCCTCTGGTAGGCCATCTGAAGGTAACTGCACTGGAGCTCAGCCTTGAGGGAAGACAACAGTATCAGGTGGGTGAGTAAACAATCTAAGAGCAGTGCATTCCCAGCTTGTCCCCCTGTGTGGCATCCCTTCTGTCCAGTGTGTCCACTGCCCCACAGAGCTTGGTGTCAGTGGCAGACTTGCTGAGGGTGCCCTCTATCCCACTGTCCATGTTGCTGACAAAGATGTTGGACAGCACTTCTCCCAACACTGACCCCTGAGGGACACCATGTATCTGATCTCCTCACAGCCGGAAAACTTGTTTGGAAGGATGCTGTGAGGGACACTGAGCCTCACTAAAATCCAGAAAAACAACATCTATTGCCTTTCCTTCATCCCCTTGTTTGGTGACATCATCATAGATGATACCACATTAATTGAATAGGACTCTCCCTTTGTGAATCTATGCTGGCTGTGTATGATGATTGCCTTATCCTTTAAATGCCTTTCAACAGCACTCAGTAGGATCTTCCCCAAAATTTTTTCAGTTAGAAAAAGTGAAGTTAGACTAAGAGGTCTGTAGTTCCATGAGTCATCTTCCTGGCCTTGTAAACTGGGATAACACTGACTAGCATGAACTTCTCCAGACTCCCAAGAACTCAAGACTACTCATCACTTGGTAGGTGATGAGAGGGGTCCTGCTGGAACCTCCATCACCTCCTTCATCCTTCTGGGATGAAACCTGTCTGGCCACACAAGACCTATGAACAGTCAACTAGTACAACTGGTCCCTGACAATTTCAGGGTCTACAAATGGAAAGTCACTTCCTGCTGTCATGGTCCTCCCAACTCTGAGGACCAGGCAATACAAGGTTTATTGTCACTATTAAAAACTGAGGCATAAAAAAATACACTTACTTTTTCTTTATCCCTATTTGCCTGGAATGCTTTTCAGTGTTTTAAAATGTGTGTGTTAACAGTACATAGCCAACTCAGTGATACTACAAGGAAAGAGAAAATTTTCATGTCAGTTTGAAGTAATTCTGACACTTTTTAAATGCATATATTTTCACAATACTGCAGAAAGTATACTTTGAAAAGTACGTGTTTGAAAATATATTCTGCTAAAAAGTAGAAAATAATATATGCTTTTTTTTTTTTTTTTTTTTTTTTTTGTGGTAACTTACAATGATTTTCTGTCTTCTAAAATGAAATAGTGGGCAGCTAAGCCACAAAACAATTCCTACTTTCATTTAGTTTCTTAATGAGAATGCCAAAAAATAAAGAGCATCCAGTGCCAGTAAAATTAGGAGTTTCCAAATTTTATTTGTTTTTCAGGAAAAAACAACTTGAACATGAAAACTGAACTCATGTAGCACAGCTAAGGCATTTTTCTAACTGTACAATTACAATACTTACAATACATGCATGTATGCATATGTTTCCAGGAGGTTCTCTTGACTCAGAATAAAATAGATCTTCCCTGTGTGGTCCCTTGCGAAATGGGTAGTCCTGAGGCAAACTAAACCAAGATAAACTCTGATTTCTGCAGTAAAAATTATTTCTCTTCTTAAGCCAGTGGGAAAGGTGACTTCTATTGAAAACAGCCCACTTTGATACAGGATTCTTCAGTTCAGCCTTATTTAACATTCAGCCCTTGTGTGGCAGCAACTAAAGGCTGTTCAGTGTGTACAGACGGTGTATTAGTGCCATTCAAATTACAGTCCTCAATGTCCTTACTGAAGTGGTGATTCCACTTGGTTTTGAGTTGCTTGGTTGGTTGCTTGGTTGATTTTTTGTAGATGGCTGCAAAGATGCCCAGATCTGCACCAGGACCTGTAATTGTACACTAAAACAGACTACATGCAAGTATGAAGATGGAATCAGAGCTTGTATTTAAAATTTTCTGTACAAAGAAGTAGAAGATTCTACACCTAAACAAAAGCCTGGTCTCTGTGTACTGCATGCTGCCAGCTTCACACAGAAATTTTGCAGAAATGCACCCCTATTTTGCAGAAGGCTTATATTGGATCCAAGTCAGGAGAAGGAAAGTGTCATTTCACCTCAAAACTAACAGATGAAGACTCAGACCCATTCTGACCCTGCCAATGCACTCCACCTACATCTTCCTCAGCTGGCTTTCCCACTGAAACTGTGCTGAATGAGGAAAACGTTATTACTTCCTGTTTTCTTTTGATTTAACTCTTCTCTCCACTGCCTGTGCTGGAGGATGATTCTTCTTGACAAAACCAGCATGAGGCACACTCTGAGACATTTAAGACCTGTTTTGAAAGACTAAAGGTTGTTCCCTCCAGAGAGGTGAATGTGGGAGCTGGATGCAAAGAGAATTTTCAGTCCCCTCACAACCACAATGCACAGCACTTTCCCCCACTGTTAGACAGTAAAGGACTGGGGAGAAATTACATCTTATTTTGGTGCATTATAACAGCATCTAGTTATCCAGTAATGTTTACAAGAGCATTATTTAGTTTTATCACAACTCTCGTCTCCACAGTAAACAATTTAAAACACCAGAAAGCACATAGAATCTAGCTCTAAATTCATTTGTAATGGGAAATGCCCTAGGTACTAATAATGCCCTAGGTGCAAATTCTAATGCTGCAAGTAATAGGCATTGACATGTCCTGACAGACAAGCCCATGACATTTTTTGGATAGATAGACTAGAACACCTGAATTGGCATCTGGGTACTAGTGCCATTCCTCTGGGATAGAAGATGGGCCCAATGTGCCTTGATGTTCTTATCAGCAACTATGGCAACTGGATGGAATACACCCTCAGAGTTTGCTGTCATTAAAAACAACGAGGGTATGAGGCAGAGGATGAGGAAAGATTAAGTGGCAGGCAGAGTCAGTCTTTTGAGGGACTGTGAGGTGCTGCAGAAACACCACCAGCATGAACTTCACAAGACGTCAAGATCAAGATGTCTGGGCTTATTCAACCCATGAAGTGACTGCAACAATTAAGACTGTACATCGGCAGGCTGAGGGTTAACTTTGCCAGAAAAGGAACCAGGGTCCTGAGCTGGGTATCTTCCATCAGCATTGTGTGGCTTTGTGGTGATGAAGACCAGCCATGTGTTGAGGAGGAACACAGTCAGTGCAGGTAGCCATGGGTGCAGCTGCTGTGGGAGCTGCAGGTTGAGCTCTGGTGCGGACCCCAAGGCAGGAGACCAGGAACTGCCAACCTTTGGCACAGGGAAAGAGCACAGGGACCTGTGGCGCCAGCCAGGGGACCGAACACTGAGACACAGCAGGAGCTGAGGACTCAGTTGGAAGACCTCAGACTTTCTGGCATCCAAACTGTGAGGGTATAAAATTCCAGGTAATCCTTTGTTGAGAGTTTCTCCTCGAGGCACCAGCTCTCACTCTTACTCTGTTGCTACACCAGGATTAAATTACTGGTAACCAGAGATCTGGCTGAGTCCTTCATGAGTGACAGGCAAGTGCCATTCCAGATGAATGAGCAATGATTGCCCTGCCCTCCACTAATCAGTCAGGTGTTGGGTCCAGATCCCTGCATCCAGACTGGTGGAGATGGGTGTCACAGGGCACCCAGTGCAGTGGCATAACCTATCAAGAATTCTGAGGAGAGCTCTGATAGTGCTCAGTGAGCTCTCACTGCCCATGGCCATTTTGGGGAGGGAGCCTCAGTCTGTGCTGGGCTGTATTTACAGCCACAGCAGATCTCCAAGGTGATCCACCCATCTCCTGACAGTTCTTTTAGAGGCAATTCCTGCACAGACAAAACATGTTTCTGGAAAGTGCACAAAACACGATATAAAATAGTTCATCCTCTGTTGCTATTATGGTGTCTCTTCAAAATGGGGGATTCAGGGAGATCTACACATAGTTCATCTTCAAACTGTGTGTTATTGTGACTATTTGAATTGGTTGTTGTGGCGTAAACTTGAAATACCAAGAGCAGGTATGACCAAACTTTCCCCAGAAGGTTTAAGTCACCTGAAAACACTGCTTTATTTTTTCTACATATATGAGATTTCTTCTGGACTAGTACTTCCTTGTAATAATGATAATTCTGTTTATATTAAAAATAAACACAAAAATAAACCTTGTAAAAAAGGTAGTGATAATTAGCCCCTTGTAAACAAAAAAATGCTTGAAAATTCTGTTATGGTCTTTGAGATATAGAAGGTTAGACCCACTGACTTTGCAGAGAATTTGGCACAATGCACTGCAATGAAGGTATCAAATTACTGGGTATATTGGTTCTTGTACAATATATAGATGATATGTCATTGGCTGATTGTAAAAAGAGTGTTTATATATTAGACAAGATGCATTTATGTATTACCAAAGGAGGGAACACCCTGCATCTCCATGCAAACTTCAGCTGTGCCAGAGAAGAAGTTAATGAAGTTAAATATTTAGGCTTTACTTTGGGAAAGGACGATGAATGATAGATTCAGAAAGAATAGAGGCCATAATTAGGCTCCCACATCCAGATGCAAAATGCATGTACCAGGTTTGCTCAGAGTTGTGTGGTTTTGTTGGCTGTACTTTTCTGCATTAGAGGAATTGACTAAGCCTCTGACTGAGGAAACCAAGAATGAAGAGATTAAGTGTATTGCATAGCACCTGGAGAAGGAATAATCTTACACAGCAATAAAAGAAGCTCTGGTGTCTGCTCCTGGTCTTGGGCTCCTAGGTTATACAAAATCCTTCAATCTGTATGTACATGGATGTAAAGGAATAGCCAATGGAGTGGTAAAGCATAATTTAGGACCCCATCAGAGACCATTTACATATTATTCAGTTAAATTAGCTTCACTTGCAGCAGGAGCACCACCAGCCTAAGTCAGTGGCAACAACAGCAAAAAATATTAGAAATTAGTTGTCCCCCTTATCCTGGGACACCCTGCAACAGTTCATATCCCACATGATGTGGAGATACTGTTGACAGCCTGCAGCCCAAGCTCTAAAACCCCAATGGGCACATAGATATGAACTGATCTTCACACTGGCAGAGAATATCAAGAAGATGTAACACCTTGATGTGCCTAGTGCCTTTGCCTGATGATAGAGAATGTGCTGTTGTGGCTGTGGTTGGCCAGAGTGAATAGCCAAATTTGAGAGATCTTAAGACCATGTATGAGAAGGACTGCTCAACAGAAGAAAAGAAATAATGGGAAAAGTGGGAAGCAACACAAGATTATGATGGAATATGGTCTACGAGGGGAAGCCAAATCAGCCAAAGAGATATTTAATCTGTATGGTTACATGCTTTTGCAACAAAGTCAGTGGAGAGGCAGAAGCAACAGCTAGCCAAGTAAAAAAAGAATAAAAAAATGGGCATCTCCGGGAATTCATGACACTGCAAAAAGAATCACAAACAGCTTCCCAACCTACAAGAAGTTCCCAAGTATGCAACCAAAACACAGAGTTAGGATGACTATGAGCCTACTTCCCTCTTCAGCTACTACAAATAGACTCTGTGGACATCTATGGCTGCATGCAAGCACTTGCTAGTGATAGCAGATCAACTATCAGGCTGGGCAAAAAGCCATTTCAACAAAAAGGGCTGGCACAAGACAAGCAGAAAAGACCTTGGCTTTAAAAAGTTATCCCTACATAACACAGTTCTACAGAGCCCATCAAATCAGACAAAGGTGCTCATTTTACAGCTAATATAAACAATCAATTGGGTCTTTGAGAATAAAGAGAAAATTACATATAAGTGTTCACCCACAATCTTCAGGACAAGTAGAAGGGATGAAAAGGACATAAAAATATGCACATGCACTTATCTGAAATGGCCACAGACCTTAAATTTGGTGCTGTGGAATGTCTGGAATGTTCCATTACAACCTGTAGCACTGGCAGAAAGTCTCTTTGGAAGTCACTTGGCTATATCAGGAACTTATATTCCAGCTAAGACCAGCATTTTGGATGGAAAAGAGTGCCTAACCCAGTATTTTAAATATAAAACATAGAAAGGGTTTGAGTAATGGAGAAAGCATGCACAATAGTATCAGCCCAGCCCACTTGAAATAGAAGTAAAGGATACACAACCTGCAGATGTAGTGTTAATCAAGATATTCTCAAAAAAAAGTCAAATTAGAACCTAAATGGGAGGGACCATATCCTGGCTTAGTGTGTTCTTATTTTAAAATTTCGTGTTAGGAAAACTAGATACACCAGTCTCATATCCAACAAGTAGTGAATGATAAACCAGTTGGACAATAAATGAGTTTCGAAAATCTTTCTTTACCTCTTCTTGATAATAATGTCTGCCCTATGACAACAATGCTGGCCTTAATTTTGTTACTTGTGGTTGTAAACAAAGGCAGTGTAAAATGCTGTGAAAGCTTTCTTTTTCCCTTTTAATATATTAGCAGGTATGCTAAATCCAAAAATAGGGACAAACATTCAGTGTAGGTAGCTCAGGGTGCAGCTGCAGTGGGAGCTGCAGGCTGAGCTCTGGATGGGAGCCCGAGGCAAGAGGTCAGGAATTGCCAACGTTTGGCACAGCAAAGGGCACAGGGACCTGTGACCCAGCCAGGAGTCAGGACACTGAGACACAGCAGGAACCAAGGACTCAGCAGGACGACCCCAGACTTTCTGTCACACAGATTGTGAGGGTATAAAAGTCCAGGTAATCTTTTGTTCAGGGTTCCTCTGTGAGGCACCAGCTGGAGCCGTTACTCTGTTACTGAACCATAAATAAATCTCTTCAGGGATCCAGAGGTCTGAGATTCTGCCACTGGAAACCTGGGACTGAACAGTTAAGGAAGCTTTGTCTGACTCTGTCAGTGCAGGGTGTGTGGGCAGTCAAGCAGGGACCCTTTGGCTCATTGGAGAGACCCCTGTGAAGGGGCCTCAGTCCCTGCAGTACAGTCTCTGGGGGTTACTGCCAGAGTGTTCCTGAATGGTCAGATGGGAACGTTTACTTAACACACACATTCCTCTGGACAAGACAAACACAGACTCCATTAGGCAAACCCTCCTGCAGAAGCCACAAAGACAGTAGTGGAGCTGAAGTTTAGCATTTCAAAACATACATGCAAAGAACTGGAATTCTTCAGCCTCTGTCAGAGAGCTCAGTGCTGTCTACAGCTCCTGTATGGGTGTAGGTTGAGAAGATGAAACTCCCCTCGGAAAGGCAGAGTGAAACATGGCTCCAGCTGTAATGAGAAAAATGTTGATTGACAGCAGGAAAAGTTTTCTGAGGATGGTCAAGCACCAAAACAGGGTCCCAAAGAGAGTGTGAAACTCTTATTTTATTAAAGCAGGCATTTGCACTTTTCTTTGTGTGTGTAGAACAAGAGCAAACAATCTACAGATATCTACAATGATCCTTAAGATTCCATGACTGTAGCCTGGGGTATGTATGAAACAGTTTCCAAGAAAAAACCCCTGACTTTTGTATGTACAAAGCACTTTCTAAATTCCTGCTCTATTGCAGGAATGAAATTCTGCCTGATTTCTGCAGGACTGCCCTTGTTTTTCAGTGCTCCACACTCTCATGTACTAATACATATTCTGGCTCTCACATGTTCCACCAAAATGCTTGGGTTTAAAACATCTTCCTATTTTTTCACATCTTATGTGTGTGTGCACGTGTGTGTGTGTGTATAGTCTGTATCGCTTCTATTCACAAGAAGAACAAAGCACATTAAAAAACTAGTACGAATTTGGTTGAATGTAGGTAAGACTTATGGCCAATGAAAGTTAGTGGGCAAACTCTGTAAGAGCATGAGCACTTTGATTTCTGTAAGTGAGACCTTTCAGAGCACAAAATTCTAATTGAAAAACAGAAAATGACAAAGCACACAGCGAAGACAAATTTTCCAACATATTTTTGTATCAGGTGAAGTGTTTTTCTCAGCCATGACACTGAAGCCTACACCACACCGACGCTGCTGAAATTCCACAAATTAGTCAGTTTTCCAACCCGGGCCTCGGACGGAGGCAGCTTCCAGGGCACCGGCTCTCCCGCTCCAGGGCACAGCTCCTGCCGGCACTGACTGCCCGACAGCCCCGTTGCGGTCCCCGCTCCGGCGGCGAGTCACCGCCCGCCCCTGAGCAGGGCGAAAGCACGGCGGGGCCCCGGCCGCCCTCCGCCCCACGGCCACGGCCACCGCCGCCCGCTGCGCGCACCCTCCACGCGCCGGCCCCGCATCCTCCTCTCCCTGCCCCCGCCTGCCCGGTATCCGCCTCTCCCTGCCCCCGCCTGCCCCGTATCCGCCTCTCCCTGCCCCAGCCTGCCCCGCATCCTTCTCTTCCCCATCCTCCCGGCCGCCTCCGGCATGGCGCAGGGGGAGCCGCGGCTGTGCGGTGCCCACGCCGGGCGGCCGCTGGAGCTGTTCTGCGAGGACTGCGGGAGCTGCGTGTGCGCTCTGTGCCCGGCCCTGGGCGCGCACCGCGGGCACCGCGCCTGCCTCCTGCCGCACGCTGTCCGCCGCACGCAGGTGAGTGCCGGGCGCCGCCGAGCCCCGCCGGCCCGGGGCCGCTGTGCCGCGGAGAGAGGCTGAAAACCGGGGGCTGAGCCAAGATCTTCCTGATTTGATGTCTTGCCGGTTATCCCCTCGTTTCCGAAGCTTGTGCCGCTGGGTTTTCTTTGGCTAGGATGTGATGGTGGCATCTCTGAGTATTAGCGCAGTACCACTGTACTAAGCCGACCTTCAGCCTTGCTTTGTTTGCCTTATTGTGGAGTTCAAGGTTTGTGTGCTGTGTTGACTAGCAAAACAAAGTTTCTGTACTTTCTGTACTTCAACAAGTGCTTTGTAGACCCCATAGAAACAGGGTCAGTCTGATGCCACTGCACAAGGATATGGTTTGTGTGTGCAAAGGAAAGAGTTAATCAGTCACACCCAAGCGTCCACAAAACAGGTATATAAATCAGGGGACAAGGAGGAAGTAGCTTTCACTGTTAAGTCACACACAGCAGCATTTTATCCTCAGACCTCGTATCAGAGGAGTGTGGCTGCCCCAAATAATTTGTTTTTATTGCCAGGCTGGAATAATCTTTAACAGAAACATAGATGCCTCAGAGTAAGGGGAAGGGTTATTTCTGTTTACACCCCGCCCCCACCATTGTAGCAGGCTAGATCACAGTGACTGCTCGTGCACAGGTCTCTGATAACTCCTCTGGGATGTTGTGGGTTAAGCCCGGTAGGCAGCTCAGCACAGCACAGCTACCTGCTTATTCCCCTTCCTTGTGCAGTGGAACTGGGGAAGGGGAACACTAAAACCAAGAAAATTCATGGATTGAGATAAAAATAAGTTTAATAGGAGAAGGAGAAGTGAAGGGAGGAGAAAAAGAACAAAAGTGATGTAAAGGAAGGCACTCACCAGACAGTTCCTGGGCAAAAGACAGCTAACCCTGTCTAGTTTCACAGCTAACTGTGAAAAACAAAGTTCGCACTTTAGAATTTTTAAAAATTTAATAAGGGTATAAAAAAGGACAATGTCCAGCGGGGTGTTTCTGGCTATTGGCCAAAACCCACAGCATTAGTTTTAAAACAGCATTCTCTATATACTGTAATATTACTGGGGTACATACATATTCATAAGTTTATACATTATTAATTCTTGTGAGGTTTTGGTGTTACAGGAACTCTTTTTTTTGTTTGTTTTAATCTCTGACTTATCTGCATGGCATCCTGTAGGTTAGGCCAATATATTGTATTTCTTCTTGTGGTTTCATCCTGTTGTTCCACTCCCTGATAACAAGGAGTTAATAAATTCTTCTCTAATTTTTTCCTGGTGCTCTGGTTCCTGTCACTTATCATTTGGTGAGTTCAGTCTGCAGATGTGAGAAACAATAGGATGAAACTAATTGTTTTTGCACCATTCTCTGAGTTAAAGGCATTTTAACATTTAATGTTTTGCTAAGGCCTATGACATAATGTTTTCATCACAGCACTATTTATATAAGCTATATGTTGCATACATAAACTGATAGATTATTTTATACTAACAAGCAGTTAAAAGAAAATATAAATTGTACCATATTAAAATACTTGTTATTAATAACAACATGCAATAGCTAAAACATAAATGTGAAAGACAGTATTGTCTTGTCATTTATAACACCCACCTAAGCAGCCCACTTCCAGTTTTCTGAATGTGATGTTACATGGTATAGATAACCTCTTTGATTAGTAGGGGTCACCTCCTGCTTGTGTCTCCTCCTAGACTTTTGTGCGCTCACAGTATCGTCACATCTGAAACACAGTACCACATGGGCTGCTATGAGGATAATTAACTCCATCCCAGCCACAGCCAGCCCAGGGGTTCTTCCCTAAGATTTTTTTCTTCATCCCAGTGTAGCTGGCCACCGAATATCCTCAGGAAGCTTTATAACCTTGCCAATGCTCCTGCTAGTGCTTTGTTTTATTTGAAGAGCCTGCCAGGAGGCTTGCTGAGGCCTGCATGCTGTGGTGCTAAGCTTGGGAGACTTAAAATACTCTGATGTTCAGAAGCATTTTTCTTTCTTTCATTTTTCTTTTTTTTTTTCCCTCTACAGTTTCAGAAAGTTCCTTCTCACTCCTTGTGTGATATCTTGGAGCAGCGTTGCTAGGATGTTTAATACCGAAAACACTAGGAATAAACAGTTCCTACAGAACTTTCTGCTTGGAAGTTTGCACAGATTGTGAGCTGGTACACAGGTCATGATAAACTCTTGGAGCGTTTTATTGCGCTCCGTGTTAGAGAGCATTACCCGGCAGAGGACGGTGCACTAGGCTGCCACAAACAGCAGCACGGAGATAAAACAGTTTAAGACTTCCAAGCAAGGCAGAGCACTGCATCTGCCTGCTGGTGTGCTCGCATCCAAAGTGTCCCTCCTGCAGGTGGGAGCTCATTAAAGTATTTGCGTTCCTTTCATGACAGGGAGGCAGTGTGTGGATGACGCACGTATTGTGCAGTGGCAGCCTGATCTGAGGCAAAGTAAAGTGCACAAATCTACAAACTGTGCTGCTTCCCCGGGGGTCTGATGGACAGAGGGAAGCACGTGCTGTTGATAAAGACTTGTCTCTGTGCCAAATCGTGAAGTGAGCGGGGTAGAAACCTGTACTCCCACGTGACCCTCTGTCCCTGGGAGGTATCTGCTGACATCTACTGGCTTAGGGCTGCAGAGATTTTAGGCAGAAACTGTCAGTAGTTTTAGCCTAAGAGATGGTATTTTGACTAACGATTTTGTTTGCTGTGAACAGTTATTCAGTACAGCCCTTGTGCCATGACATCAGCCAGGCAACACTTCTTCCACTGAGAATCTTCCACAGCTCTTTCAGCAAATCCTAGCTGTGAGTGCTAAGAAGAGATGAGAACCATTGTGCAAGCTGCTTCATCGCTGGAGCAGAGATTGTTCAACATCATCAAAAAGCATGCTCCCTGTGCTCCTGAATGCAGCACACAGGATCAGCATTCTTTCCACTTGATAAGTGTCCTGTGGGCCTGACTAGGTCTTGGGGTGTCATCTCAGAAATCCTTGCTATTACAGTGTTTTTACTTGAATAAGTTAAAACATCCAGGCAATCCCTAAAGGAAGGTTTTCAGAGTCAGTTCCTTAGGGTGAATGACATGGGTTGCTGGCATGGTCTTCAATTGGGAGGAAGCAGCTCTTTCATGTACCTCTGTAAAGAAAGCAAAACTTAACCAGGAATGCTTGGGATTGACATAAGTATTTGCATATGGTCACTGTTGTGAGTGCACACAGTGATGTGTGTGTTACTAGCAAAGAAGGAAAACCATGTTTTCCTCTGTGGTCTTTGCCAGGCTTTGAGGAAGGGAATGAGGTCTAGGCTGCAAAATAAGCTAAGGAAAGCTGGTATCTGGTAGGAGTCCTGAATCCCCTAGTGGTGTATAGCTCTTCTGGTTCTTCAGGGACAAGACTGGAAAACTGCGGCTGGAGTAATAGCATGAGTGTCTTGATCTCTGCAAGAACATTTACCTGCTTGCACTGATGTATCTGTTCCAAAGGCCTTCCAGATGCAGAGTCTCTGGCTTTTGCTGGGAGTCCATTTTCTTCTGACTCTGTCATACTCAAATGACAAACTGCATGTGTTTTCTAAGGAGACACATCAGAAATGCAAAACCATTTTTGTGAAGCAACACTTTATGCTCTGTTTGTCCACAGTGCAGAATTTAAATGCTGTGCTGCTCTGGGGCTGTTGCAGTGAACTGGCACATGTCCATGCAGGTGTTTTTGGCTGTGTCTCAGCTGCAGAAGAGGACACTGATAGCAGCTACAGCTGGTGTTAGCTTACCTGGTATTTACAGAGGGCCCACTGAAAGCGTGGGCAGCATTGACTGTATCCTTTACGTTACTAATGACAAAAATGCATTAGCAGGTGCACCAAGACTGTTCAGCCTGCTGGGCAGAGGGCAGCCAATTTCAGAGGGCTGCAGGTGAGAAACTGGGCAAGACATAAGGAAAACATTGATTATGTTGTGCTGGGCACACCACAAGTGTCACAGATACTGTGATTGATTACCAGCCATCCTGACACCATTAGCTGTTGCAGACATTCAGACTACAGCATTGCTGTGGTGATAGTGGGGTGTCTAGCTGGTCATTTCTACACAGGGAAGCACCCTGAACATTCACTGGATTTTGATTCTAAATGGAGCCTTCCACTTGTCCTCTAAATAAAAATACTAAGTGCCCTTCAGCTGCTAAATGCATTAGCATGTAGTCTTGAAATACACAGCACTATAGATTTAAAGATGAATTTTTTTTTTTCACTTTGGGTTTCCCTGTGCCTGAAGAAGGTGGTGCTAATTTGCACAGCTGTCCAAACCTTCCCAGTATAATTAATTACCAGGTAAAATGCTGCAATCCTTATGGTTCATTACTATGCTGGCCTTAATAAGCCTCATAAAAGGGCATTCATTTAAGAGCTGAACCTTTCAATTCAGAATATCCTATGATTCTGAAACTAAGTATTTCAGTGTTACACTACATGGAAATCAAGCTGGATAGTTGTGTCTGTTTTTTGTTGTTATGTTATGATGTTATGAAACTTTATTTGTTTCATTGTTGTATAGGAACTCATGGAATTGTGCTTGAAGAATCTAGAAGAGAGAAAAGAGCAAGAAGCTGGTAACAGAAGGAGCATAGAACAGGCTGTAAAAGATGTGAAGGTAAAGTGTCTTTTCATTCTCCACTGGATGGTCATTTCCCAAAGGGAGACATTTTGCTTTTTCTTTAGCTATACAAAGACCCAGACACCTACTGCTTCTCAGGAGGAGAGTGTATTCCCTGTATCCATCACAAGATATTACAATGTCAGAGGGAAGAGGGAGAGTCTCCAAAGATCTGGTCCTCATTCCTTGATCAGCTGAACATCTCTGGAAGACCTAGGGTGAAATTTCTGTGCAGATGAATAGTAGGTAGCCACAGCTACCTATGTTATTCTGGCTTCACTTTCGTATGTTGCACTGCAGTGAACTGCATTATTGAATTTTCTGGATTCAGAATTAAGTAAACACAGGAAGAGTTCTGTTGATTCTGTCTTAAGAATGGGAATGTATGCAAAGCTGCATCTCATTTATAGAGCATGAAATTACTTCTGCTCTAAGGAGCATCTCTAAGCAATTCTGTTACAGAAATGCCTGTAAGAGCTTAAGGGGGCTTTAGAGACTTGCTCTGATGTCACTTTGTTTTGGAGGCTTTCTATTCCTACCAGCTACTTGTCTCTAGTTTGCTTTAAAAGCAGTCAAAATCTTGCCACTGAAAGACAAGGTCTTCTTCTTGTTGCAATTGCTACTCTGTTAATTCCAGCTGAAAACAGATTTTTCTACATAAATAGGCATCTTGGAATTGTCCCTCAGTCTTTTCCATCCAGACATCAGCAGGTAGATCATGTCTGCCCTCCCTTAAGGGGTAGAGACATGTTTCTGAAGAGATAGAAAAAACCAGTAAAATTCAACCAAAACATAGCACTGAAAGCCTGAAAGAGAAGTGTCTGAAATGTTTATGGTCTGTTGCGCAGGGGGGAGACATTCTTCTGCTTCATCCATAGGCACATGCTGATATGATCAAACGGCAGCTCTCAGAAAAAATGACTGCGCTTCAGTTACTTCTTCGGGAAGAAGAGAGTCTGGCAAAAGACTTAATTGATGAAAAGACTCAGCAAGCCCTGGGAGCACATGATCAGCATATGAGGTCCTGTCAAGAACAGCTTGCAGCCCTAGAGACCTTCACACATCGAATCAGACAAATTCAACAGGACAGTGATGCTATTAATTTGTTGGAGGTGGTATTGTATGGTCTCTTTTTACCTCTTACCCTGACAGTTCTTGGTAAATTTCTCTAGTGATGTCTTCTATAGATCCTTCTGCATGTAAGCAGCATCCTTCTAACTGCTTTATAATTTGCTTTGTGTTGGTGTTTTGGTGAACAAATTTGGTTCCTGATTTTTTATCTATTAGGTTCTGCTATGGCATTGATTTCAGGTCTCTCTGAAATTCATGTTAATTTTAAGTGTAGGTGGAAAGGACAGATATGTATCTCTTAATCTTGAAGACAAATGCTGTATCAAGTCTTTCCTTGTCTAGTGTAATATGAAGATCTGAGAAAAGGCAGCCCTCTGGAAACTGCAGGAGGGAAGTTAAAATGTATAATTTCCTTAATTGCAGGAAATCCTAATCAGCATAATCAATAGCCATCACTTCACTGGAGGGTGCAATGCTTTTCTTTTTGCCTACAGATCTTCACCTTCCTTGGGAAGATTGTGTTGCCACGTGCTTATGCCCTGACACAAGACAAAAGATGCCATTTCTTACAGCATGATGGCTCTGGTGCATTTTGGCATCCTTGCAATGTGTCAGACTTGAGTTTCCATTCCTGTGATATGGCCCTAGCATTCTGCTGTGTGTGCTAGCAACACACCTCCACACAGGAGCTGCTCTTTGTGATTTCGTGGAGATTTTCCTGTGGTGTGGTTGGATTTTATTCTTCAGATTGCTTTTAAAACTTAATGGTTTGATTTTGCCATTGATGGGATTTCTCACAATGGGTCCTGGCCAGGCTAAGAGATCCCCTGGAGGGATCTCTTTTGACCATGGCTGCTGGGTTCTCCATGTCTGGGGTGGCCACTGGCTTCACTGGCAAGGCTAATGAGCTAAAAGGCAGGCTGAGCTCAGCAAAGCTTGCCTGTTATGGCCCATGGGTTTACCTAGTGAAGGAGCTTGCTCTGTGGTATATGGGAGGTAGGAGGGAACAATCCTTTCATGTCACAGCCTCTACTAACTGTAGCATTTGTCTCTCTGTCCTCAGAAGTACACAGAAATTGAGAAGGAAATTAAGGAATCCACGCACCTGTTAGAAGAGTGGCATCCAATACCTCTCTCATTTGAACACTTACTTAACCATTATAAACACTTCGTCAAAGTCCTTCAGTCTATTCTACAGAAACCATTGGAAACCCGGCTTAAAGAAGGTACCTGGGAGAGGGCTCTGAAGTTTGCTTTCTTCTGCTCTCTTTTGAAATAAAGTGTACTTTTTAAATAAGAACAGCACTTTTTACCAAATCATCTGCAGAAACCAGTGTTTCAGGCATGGGTACTATTTTCTGACAGCATGTGTGTAATGCTGCTATAGCAGTGGTGATTCAGAAACCTAAAAAGTCTCTCTTCCAACTCTGAAAATGATCTTTGGTTTGCTGCTTCCTCCCCCTGCCCAGTTCTATCAGTTGTATTTCAATACAATTTAATGTGGCCCATCACACCTACAGAAAGTATCGGGCAGTTACTTACAATTGGGTGTAGGTGCTCTGGCATTGGCATTGAAAGTTTTTCTGATTGATGTACCTGGTGATCTGCCTCAGTCTGAAAAAAAATGATGATTTTTGGTACTGTGAAGGTGAGCTAACATGTTCTATTTAGAAATTCTTTTGTCTTTGAGCTGTTATTTCATCCTTAAATGACCTTTGGCATGATCAAGGCAAGGAGTTTTTCCTAATGGGACACAGAGCCACAAAGCTAAATAGCCATGGGAAAATCCTGCTGCTCTTGGAGTGAGCAGGCAACACTGGCCATCACATTTTACCCAACTGCCTTTTAATCCCTTATCGGAGGACTGCCACTGAAAAGACAGTAGCAGGTTGCTGGGGCAAATGGTCAGACCTGATCTGAAAGGCCACTGCAGGATGTGTGTAGGATTGCTAGAAAGCACCATGGAAGTGCCCTGCAGCAAGCACCTGCCTCTATCTTCAGCTGCCTATTTTCATCTTTTTAAGGGATCAGGTGTGATTACTTGGTGGTTTACTCAATTGTGTATTTCTTTGGTAACACTAGTCCAGCATCTCCATGCTATCCAAAGAGCATAATGCTGAAAGTATACAGAATGAGCAGCCCCTCCCCAGAAAAAGTAACATAGTTTGTCCGTGAAGTTGAAAACTGATAGTTGAAAAACTGGCAGACTCACTAAACTGTCGCTTTTCATCTTTGCTCAGATGTTTTCAGTAGTCTTAATCCCACTGCAAAGAAGGAGCCTGGGACAGTGCTGAAAACCATGACTCCTATTGATCGGTTGCTTTTCTTAAAACGTAAGTATGATTATACTAGAGTCCTAGAATCTCCTGAGCTGGAGTGGACCCACAAAAATCACTAGGGTCCAACTCCTGGGGCTGCACAGGACTATGTGTCTGAGAGCATTGTCCAAGTGCTTCTTGAACTCTGTCAGGGTTGGTGCTGCGACCACTTCCCTGGGGAGCCTGTCCCAGTGCTCAAACACCTTTTGGGGAACCTTTTCCTAATACCTAACCTAAACGTTGCCTGACAGAATTTCAGGCCATTCCCAGAGGTCCTGTGATTGTCACCACAGAGAAGAGATCAGTGCCTGCCTCTCCTCTTCCACTCACAAGGAAGTTGTAACTGCAATGTGGTCTCCCCTCAGTCTTCTCCAGGCCATAACTCTCTGTGTATGGCTTCTCCTTATCCCATCACCCTGGGTGACCCAGATTAGAAATGTGTGGAGGTGTCAGTGTTGGTGCCCTGCTGTGATTCCCTTGGCATGCCTTTTGCAGTTCCAGGTCTCCGGAGCTATAGGCTCTGTGGCTCTCTGAATGCAGACCTTAACCCAGATGGCAGCTTGGTGCTGTGGTTGAGGTGCCCATCACATTGGTGGTCTAGGTTAGAAAGGTGTGAGGACAGCAATGTTGGTTCGCTGCCTTACACACTTGGCATACATTTTCCAGCCCCAGTGTCCTGGAGCTGTCGGTTCCATGGCTAGCAGAACTCCAGCCCTACTTAACGTAGAGTCAGCAGTGTTGTGTACAACCACTAAGAGAGGATGAAATGTCTGCAGGGTTCACAGGTGCAATAAAAACACCAGACCAGAGGTGCATTTGTGGCCCTGCCTTGCTCAGACTGGAACATCTTTTCCAGACCCAGTGTCCTTGGACTTATGGGCTTTCTGGCTGAGCCCTAAGCCTAAGCATAAAGCAAGCTTGGTACTGTGGCTGAGGGCCCCATCACCACGGCTGGCCCAGATCACAAAGGTGCAGAAGCAGCAGTGTTAGTACCCTGCTGTGACCCCTTGGCATGCCTTTTCCAGCCCGTGTTCCTGGGACTGCAGGCTTTCTGACTGTCCCAAGACACTGCCAACTGTGGGCTCCTTTGCAGGCATTTTTTAAGCTGGACTTCTACCAAGGGTCATGAGAAATATAGCAAGTATGTTTATGGCTTTGACCGCAGATGCCAGATCACCAACCTGGGAATATGACAGCATTCACCCAAGACTGAAATTGTCTGATGACCTTCTTGAAGTAAGCTGTAGCTGGAGGAGAATATTTTACCCCTGCAGTCCCCAGAGATTTGATAAATTATGGCAAGTGCTAAGCAGAGATGCATTCCTTTCTGGGAGCCATTACTGGGAAGTTGATCTGCTTCGTGCTGGAGCAGGATGGTGGATTGGCGCAGCCTACCCTACCATTGGCAGGAAAGGAGACTCTGAAGCTTGTCGACTGGGCTGGAATAGAGCATCTTGGTGCCTTAAGAAGTTTGATTTTGAGTACTGGGCATTTCACAAGGGAGAGAGAATCCCCATCCTGATAGAAGATGATCCTGATTGCATTGGCATTTTTCTAGATTATGAAGCAGGAATTCTTTCATTTTACAATGTTAGTGATGGCATGGCTCATTTGCACACTTTCCGCTGCAAGTTCACAGAACCAGTTTATCCAGCCCTGAGACTCTGGGAAGGGTCCATTAGAACATGCAAACTGACGTAAGAAACAAAGCAAAATAAAGCCTGCTATTTCATGCGTTTTCTATTAGTGCCAGTTTAGCAATTATCTACATGAATTCATTTCTGTTGTATCAAAGTTGTAATTATGATGCTTTTAGAAGGTAACATAAGTTCAGGAAAACCAACTGTGATTTTTAATGTCTGGGGTTTTTTTTCAATGAGGGAAAGTGGTCTGGCTTTTATAAATGATGTTGATGTACCACTCAAAGTGCCATGTGTACTACTGTTGTACTTTTTTCAACTTGTAACAGTAAGTTCAGGAAAATCAACTGCATTTTTCTCAATGTATATGTATTTTTCAATGGGGGAAGATGATTTGACTTATAAATGGTGTTGCTGTACCACCTGAAGTGCTACATGTAGTGTTTTTTAACTTACAAAATGGAGGAAGTCAGGCTCAAAGAAACATATTACAACTCAGACTGGAACCTGGATATTGACTTTCTGAATCTTTTTTAATGAACTCCCTCCCCTCATCAGCTTGGAGAGGCTGCAGTTGTGCATGGCAACAGGTTTAGTTTGGTTCAAGCTTCAAGATTATATACTGTATATTGTTATACAGTATACAAGTATACAAGGTCAGATTTGGATAATAAATGCACTGCGTGAATTAGCTCATATTTAAGTGTCATCTTGGAAAAATCAAAGACTGGCTCTTGGAAAGTCTCTTCTTAAGTTGGAGCTTCTGTGGCCACATTTAATAGTCATTAGCTGGTCTTACACGTGACAGAAATTCTCAATTGGACTTCTGGGTGGTCCTACTCTTCCCATTGAGTAGAAGCATGAGAAAAAACTGTGTACAACCACTAAGAGAGGATGAAATGTCTGCAGGGTTCACAGGTGCAATAAAAACACCAGACCAGAGGTGCATTTGTGGCCCATTTATCCTTGTGTCCGATTTGCAACTTTCACATAAAACTAGGGGACGCAGCTTGCAAGTTGCATATGCATATTTCTCCCCTCACCAATACATTAATAAAGTTCTGGAAATTTCTGGAGATTTTGCTTACAGCAGTCTCCAGGACCAGCCCAGTAAAGAGTGAAAAGCCACTGCTACTTGAAGCTGATCAGGTAATCTTACAGTGTTCAAATACTAAAGGCCCTGCATCACTAGTGCTGGCAAAGGCAAGGTTTGACCATAGGCTGAAATGCAGAAATAAGAGCTTGTTTTATAAGCTAAATTTATTTTTCAAATTTGAAATTAAAAAACCCAAACTTTTAACAATTGGGTAGTTTTTTAATGTAAGGCAAGCATCAGTCACAGCTCACATATGGTCAAGTATATGACTCGACCTCTGCTTCCCCATTTAAAGATATGAATACAGTTTCCTCAGAATTGCACAAGGGTAAACATTTTGAAAGTAAACAGTTTATAGGCACAAAGCCACCCACCACCAAATTCAATATACTTCACCAACTCATGACCAAAAGGTAGCAAGTTCCATGTAACCTAGTAAATGTAGGTAAATGATTCCACCGCAGGAAAAAAAGCAGATGAATTATTGCAAAGCAACTCTGTGCTAAGCAAAGGTAATTGAAGAATGACTCGTTTGCAGCTGCTGCTGTATGGCTCCCTTCTGGTCAAAAGGAAAAGCAGCAGGCGGTAGGAGTAGGATTGCATTTCTCACTTGAAAAGTGAGCAGCTGGGATGCAAGAGCAGAGCACACAAAAGATGTACTGACCATCATGCTGAAGCTTAATGGTGTGATGTAGTCAGGCAGTCAGCCTCAGCCATCTCACACACCAGTGCTGAGAGAAAAACCCCCATGTAGAGGAGTTGCAGGGTAGCACAGAAAAAAAAGCTGCTCAAGCTTCACCAGCAGTTGGCTTCCTAGCTGAGAAGTTGCACCCCAGGTCCAAACAGAGGCATCCAAATGCTCTGCAGAATCAACTTAATATTCCACACTTCACTCAACTCTCAACAGATGCTTTTCACAATTTCTGAAGCAGAGATGAGGCTTATTTCCACTGATTCATCTCAGACCTACTTTTCTTCCCTGCTCAGTCTCTCTGGCTTGTCTTTTGGCCTTTCAGTTCACAAAAAGCTCTCTTGCCCCTTAAATGGGACCTTTCTAAATATTCCATATGTTTCTTTTCTTGGTGCTGTCTTGAGGACTTAACTTTCTCAAGAAGCCCATTTTCCCACAGAATACAGATTCCTGCAACCCACTGCTTTATCGTGACACTTTTAAGACTTTCACCTTAAAAAAGCAGATCCAGGTTGCATTTGTTGTTTTCTGTTTGGTATATGTAAATTTTCACTTATCTGTATTCAACTCCAACCAGAGTTCTGCTATCATAGGGGTGAGGCAAATGGTAGAAAAGAGAGGAATATCAAAAGATACAGAGCTAGAACAATTCAGTGTAGATAAAATTCTCACAATTTACTGTATTATTAATAGAAAAGGGAAGTTGGAAAGCAGCAGACTGTGGTCTTATATTTGGCAAAACTCCAAATTAATCTAGGTTAAGTGGAATGGAGAAGAGAGGATCATGGCATTTCCTAGGCACAATGCTATACAGTTTCTAATAAAATCTTTGTAAATTATATCCCCTTGCTTCTGAAACTTCCTGCTAATAAGAACCTAAAAATTCTATCCTGTTTGCACCCTCATAATTACACCCCTTTCTTCTAATATACCATGCTGCTATTCTCAAACACATTGTGTGGTAGCACATTGAGAAATATGGAATGGAGTGTTTTGGTTTAGCACTTCACTTTTTTTACATGATTTTCCACTACTTGCTCAGTGATGGTTTCATCTTCTTCAATATTTTTTTTAACCTTCTGGCCCACCAGATCGAAGATGGATTCTGGAGGAAATCCCTTTGGTTCTCCCACCTTCACAGTCAGCATGTCAAGGGTCAATATTGCACCTTCAGGAATTGCCACTTTTGCCACTACCGACTTTCCCAGCTACAGGGGAGGGGAAAAAAAAACCAACAATATTTAAGTTAAATACATTGCTCATTGCTAGCTTAGTATAACAAAAAAGGATAAAAAATATTCTGCAGTTATTTGAGAACAGGTTGTGTAGAAATGCCTTCTTCTCCATTTTTTATTCCAAATGAAGATTAATTTAGCATAGTTACTTTCACTGTAACCAGACTGCCGGGAACATGCGGATGTTTTCTGAAAGTGGACAGTGGTTCATGGGAATTTTTCAAAATCACAACGGAGGGAATCTGATTAAAATGGCTGGTATTTTAGCTTAGTGTAAAAGCAGCTCATATACAATCATAGAGGTATTATTCCCACTACTATTGCCAAGTACCTGGCACTGGTGAGGCCACACCTTGAGTCCTGTGTTTAGTTCTGGGCCCCTGACTACAAGAAGTGCTGCAGTGAATCCAGAGAAGGGTCACAAAGCTGATGAAGGGTCTGCAGTAGAAGTCCTATAAGGAGCATCTGAGGGAACTGGGGTCGTTCAGCCTGGAGAAAAGGAGGCTCGGAGGAGACCTTATCACTCCCTACAACTGCCTGAAAGGAGACTGTAGCCAGGTGGGGGTTGGTTTCTTCTCCCAGACAGCAACTGACAGAATAAGAGGAAATGGCCTCAAGCTGTGCCAGGAGACTGTTAGACTGGATATTAGGAAAAAATTCTTCTCTAAAAGGGTTATCAAGCACTGAGTTGATACCTGGAGTTATTTAAAATGTGTAGACATGGCACTTAGGAACATACATAAGTGGTTGGACTTGGCAATGTTAGGTTAGACTGAATGACCTCAAGGGTCTTTTGCAACCTAAATGACTCCATGCTGCTACTCAACTTAGTTAACCACTGGATGATGAACAGAGAACTCTATTATAATCAAAACTGCCAACATTATGCAGTGTGAACTTTTGTAAGTGCAGAGGCAGAAACATTACTGCAATAAACAATTTGCAAGCTATTTTTCTGAATATGGAGTTATTAGATACGGGTCTAAATTAGCTGCAGGTTTACACAAACCAAAATCAAAAGTTACCTTTTCATTGCAAGCCATTTCACAGGGCAAGAGCTGTTTGATTGGAGAACCCATTGCTTTTTCCACAGTACGGATGGCTTTCACTAACTCTGCCAGTTCATTTGGCTCCAGAGATGCTTGGTGGTCACTTCCTTTCCATGTTTTGTCGAGAGTCACGTGGCGTTCCAGTACTTTAGCACCCATTGCAACAGCTGCTACTGAAATGGCTATGCCGGTTTCATGTCCCGAATAACCAATGGGGATATCAGGAAAAGCTGACTGATATGCCTTGAATCACAACAGATTTGGTCTGAATCATCAAGGCAGCAATTTCAAAGACAAAGCAAATTTGGCAGTGGTAACTGCAGTGGACAAATACTGTGTCATAAAACAAGTAGTTGGTTATGCAGAGAACGCAGCTTTTTAAATTCAACAAGTCACACTGCATTACCATGTTTCAAATTTGACTAATATTATCAACACTGACAGGAAAAAGAAAGCATGCTCTCTTCTACAAATTACGTTTCTCCTTTTAATTCAGTTCTACTATTCAACGGTCTTCAAAGCCTGTATCAGTGTAAGTAACAGTAATAGTAACAGTATCCTATTTTCACCCAAGAGCCCATTAGACTGGTTAAACTTAATCTGTATCCAAAACAGATTTCTTCAACATTGTATTTAAAATCTGAAGCAACCTTTTAATCCCTGCATGGAGAACAGACACCAAATCCTAAAGGCACTTAAATGCAGCCTTCTATTAAAAATAATATACTATGTGTCCTTCTATTAAAAATAATATACTATGTGTGCATGGATCTAAGGTAGTGCTTGAACACTGGCCAGTTTGGGAAAGCCTTCTTACAACACTCTTTGGTGTATCCCAGTAATATTTCAAATTAAGGAAACTATAGTAGGATCTAATCAATTTTCTTCATTGCTCTGGTAGTCACATGAAGCTTTTTAAACAAAGTTTCTGGTCTAGCTCCCTATTTAGAATTACATTCCCACTTCATGCACCTTCTTAATCATAACAGTCTTCATGATTTTTCTTAGCACTACAAGCCACAGGGTTAACTGGTCAACCATATGTTTTCCTCTGTTGAACTGTGAACATTCCAGCAATATCCTTTATCATATTCCTCAAAAATGAGTTCTGCTAAAAAAGGACCCAGAGGATCTTTTTACTTCAGTGCTTGCATTGTGAATTAGAGGAACACGACACATCTTTTAACTTCTCAGAAGCAAGTTCCAGTGCACCTTAAGACCTGGAAGTGTATCTCAGTACAAGGACACAGCCCTTCTCTGCTGCCCTACCCACAGCACGCTCTGGGCTACTCACTGACCGATATAACACGGAGATTGACATCCTCTGGCTGAAGTGGGTACGCGCTGGTGCACTGCAGGAAGCAGAAGTTTGGATTGATGGGCTTCACAATCTGATAAACCTGATGCATTGTGTTCATTGACTGCATCCCACTGGAAATCACCATTGGGCGACCTAGCCGTTAGAAAATGTGTACAGGTTTTGTCCTAGGTCTACAAGAAAACTACCCAAGATTAAATTAAATTCTTTAAGTAAATTCATTCAGTAAAAGAATGCTGGGTAAAATTTTTTTTTCAAGGTCTGAGGGTGAGTTTCTTTTAAAGAAACTTCAGATTTTTTTTTCCCCAAAATGCACTGGCAGAAAAATCTAGTAACAGCTACTGAGAAATTGTGATGTTTACCAAGATGGCTCAAAGAAAATGCTTACCTTTTTTTGCAGTCTTCTCCAAATATGGAAAATTATTTGTATCTCCTGATCCTACTTTGAAAAATGGAACATCCAGTTCATGTAGAAATTCCACAGCCATCTACAAGGAAGAGAAATCACTGTGTTTTAACACTCCATTTCAGCTGGATCAAGGGATAAAGAACCACTGCACTTGGAACCCTTTAACACAGCAAACCCAAAGCTTAATTAAACAGGTCAGCATTACAGACATCTCCCCAAAAACCACTGCTCCTGAAGTAACATTTGCTATCCTGACAATATTAGTTTCTGACTTCCCTCCAGGTGGAGTATAATTATGACGCCTTCTTTCATACATCTATTTTCGTGCAGATTTTTGACTGGGATCACCGTCTCAAGGCAGTCTCTGGTGTCCCACCACAGCTGGTCACAGCAGTTGTAGATTCTGCTGCTTACATGTGAGCTCCACTGCAGCTTAAAGATGAACTTGTATACCATAGCATTCTTGCTTTTTTCTCTCTTTTTTAAACACTACCAGAGAGCAACTACCTGCAGATGGAAGTCTGCCTGTTGAAGAAGGAATGTGCTACAAGCACACATACAGTTGTCCTGCCACACATCCTGTAGGTCAGAAATACTAAGCCACAGAGTGTTTAAAACTACAGGTAGTAGCATAAATTCATCACACTGAAAACTAATATGAGCATATAAAATAAGCACCAAGAAAAAAACCTGGAAGTGCCCAAAAAGGGAAATCCAAAATGAGTTTGCTTTCAGAAGAGATACTAGACAATAAAATATACCAAAGGAAAGACTATAAAACTGTTTATTTAAATGCCAGCTGTACTCTGCCTTAGTCTAAATTGTGTGCTATACTGAAGACAATTCAAGAAGTATTAGAGGCTTTCTGAAAACAGGTATTACATCAGTAAGTGGCCTTTTAAAAATTAGTAATTTATCAGAAGAAAATTTAATTTCCAAATCTATCACAGGCATGAGGCATTTAAATCCTCCTCCTCCCATTCACCTCTGGGGAAAACAATGGAAGTCACCTTTGTCCCCTGTCAACCACCCACAAACACTTTTCATTTGTTCAGCTCTTTCCTTGTTGCAGTTCAATTTACTTAGTGCCAGAGAAAGAATGCTAATGTCCACAAAGATAATGATGTCTTATTCGGTCTAATATTTTCTATCATCAGTATGATGGAAATTAAATTTCTTGTACCTGCGATGCATAACATCTCTCTATTCACTATTTAATATAGTTTATTCAGATGCATTGTGCATAAAGACAATGAGCATTCTATATTAAAAAGGCACAGACCTTATCTCAGGAGATAGCAAAAAATTAAATATAACAGGTAGATCTTGTATCTAAGGCCACTCTTTATTAGGTAAATATCTCTTGAAAATTAGCATCTCTTCTTTAAGAGATTCAAGTACCAGGAAGCAATTTCAAATAACAGGAATGACATTAAAGGGAGTGGTTCAATGAGATCCTGCTTTGTCTCCAGTACACACTGGAACAGAATAAAGAAGTTATTCATAGCCTTTGTATTTATTTCACCCATCACTTCATTAATTTCCTCATATAGTTAAACAATTTAATCTCTTTGACTTAACTGGACTTCTGGAGATTATGTTAAGTTTACAGAAGTTAATGTATAAAAACTTTCAGAAGTTAATGTATTCTCAAAGACTGTTTATGTCAATTTATGCAATATTTTCCTTAAGTTCCAAACCCATGTCTTGCAGAAATGCCACCAGAATTCTTAGCAGCTGTGTAATGTAATTACTGCTCAAAAAGAAGGCACAAACATGTATCAGTTCTGTTAATTAGCTGATGAAGCCACAGACAAAGGAACACAGCACAGAACAAGAGGGATCCCAGCAGCAGAAAGCAATCTTAGCTGCTGCCTATAAATGGTGTTTTGTGTTGCACTATGGCCTTTAGAAACCAAAGGTTTTAACATCAGAGAAGGAGTGTAGGGGAGTTTTTTTCTCCCCAAAGGCACGTGGGTCTTTAGAATCCTGGACACAGAAGTTCAAGACTCCCGAGTTCATTTACTCCTTTCTTAAAGAAGTGCATGTTATTCAGCCGGTCTTCTAGATGTGAAGACAGCAATAAAACAAACATCACCACACTTTTTTCACAGATCTATTTCTGAATCCTTGGCACTGAGCTATTGCCATATACACAAAAAATATTTGTCAATCCACAGATGAAGAGGGAGAAAAATTTTAAGAAATAACACTGATATATCAGGAATTGTTTCTGATTGCAAGAGTGAGACACTGAATAGATCACCTTAAAAATTAAGTAAATCACATCCTTGTCCTATCCTGGATATGTCTACTTGCAGAGAGCCAGAGACGTTGCTCTGCTGGCCATAGGCATGAGTGGATAGCTGACTGGTAGGGTCTCTTTCAGTTTGGTTCTCTGTATTTTCTAGGCCACAAAGAAAAATAAATCTGTAATTTCTCATCTATACTGAAGTTCAAGTGTTACCTGACCTTTAGAGCTTATGCATTTCAACTGCATGTTGCATTTGTTAATACTGTCAACTACCATCACTCTGAGGCAAACAACATGCAACAGCTACAAGCATACATGTCTTGAAGGGGAACGGCAGCAGGAGTTTTGTCAAGCTGGTGACTGACTGGTCAAGAGCCCCCTGGCAAAAATCAGTAAATGATTCAGCAGTAACAGGGAAAGGTGCTGAGCCCCTCCAAGAGATTCATAAAAGAAATAGGGGCATAAACACTTCTGCTACTTAGAAACACCTCAGAGGTCCAGTAAATTGCAAGGAGGGAGGAAAAAAAGAGGGAAATAATAGGGATTAGATCAAGAAAGGAATCTTGTTTAAATACCGAAGGAAGTTTGATACGCTTGAAACCAACACGCTAGACAGCACCGGAGGGCAGCCTGATTGGCATCTTGATCTACACTCTCAAAGCCTCAATGGCTTATGAAGGCCAAAATGAAGCGTTGTCCCTAATATTACTGTTAAGTATCTCAACACATGTAGCAACTCTTCTAAAACATTCAGCCAGCCATTGTAGAGACACAGGTGAACTGGCAGTTTACTCTAGGTCTCTCAGTTAGGAATTGATTGTCCATATATTCTTTATATGTAAGAACTACCACACATAATACCCAACAGACACAACAGCTGGGCTCCCCTCGTCATTCCAGTATGGTTTACATACCTCATCCATGCCAGAAGCTGTGAAGAAAATGCCAATCTCCTCTGCATACTTCTTTAGCTCTCTGTATTGGTCATGACTGAACTCCAAGTGACGCTTGTGTTCCCCATAGGTCTTTCCCCAGGAGTGTTTAGAGGTGTAGGGCCTTTCTAAGGCTTTCTTGTTGAATTTGTACTCTAGTTCACTCTTCTGGAACTTAGCACAGTCTGCTCCACAGTCCTGCAAAACAAGCTGGTGCACACTGAGTGGAAGTGCAAGTGAAACTGCATTCATCCTAACTCTACAAGGAGTGAGTAACTGATGTGCTCATCTGTTGTGGAGTTTTCCCATTATCACAACAGCATCACAGAAATGGTAATGAACACAGAGTGACTGTGGACCTACACACACATGAACCCTTTTATTTCCAAGTCCTGATACACTTAGTAGAGCAGCAGCTGAGAGAAATCATATAAAACCTACAAACTACTTAGCTATGCATGCTGCTTATTCAAGGAATTTACTTCTGTGGCGTTTTTCCCAGATTAGCTGTCACTGGTAATTTTACATTAAAGAAAGACACAGGCTTCTGTGGAACAAGGAGTATGAATCTGAAATTCATAGAATCATGAAGGCTGAAAGAAACTTCTAAGATCATCCAGTCCATCATCCAGTCCAACTATCCACCCAGCATCACCACAGTTGCATCACCAGCACCAGACACCTCTTGAACACCTCCAAGAATAATAATTCATTTGAAGTCACACTGTGAAGACATGTCCTCATTAGAGGAGCCTCCACTTACACCTCAGTCACAGAACTGAACACACCATGCCCCGAGCTGTGACGATGTGTGGTTTTCTATCTAATGGATATAACATCGAATTTGAAAGCAGTTTGACTGTCTTACTGGATGACACAAGCTTTACTGCAATAAAGCCCTAATGTCAACCAAGTCAAACAGGAAGTTCATTAGAGATGGTTCAGCAGCTGCCTGATACTTCCTAAAGTCCCTCTGAGCTCATGCCTCAGCTGTGGGGCTGCTAACACGACACAAGATCACAGAATGAATTAGTTGGAAAAGACCTCTGAGATCATCGAGACCTTCAGGTGACTGAACACCACCTTGTCAAACACATCATGGCACCAAGTGTCTTTCCTTAAACACCTCCAGGGACAGCGACTCCACCACCTCCCTGGGCAGCCCTTCTGTGAAGAAATTCTTCCTGATGTCCACCCTTAACCTCTCCTGGCACAGCTTGAGGCCATGTCCTCTCATGCTGTCACTGGCTGCCTGGTAGACGAGGCCAATCCCCCTCTGGCTACAAGCTCCTCTCAGGAAGTTGTAGAGTGATAAGGTCACCCCTGAGCCTCCTTTTCTCCAGGCTGAACAACCCCAGCTCCCTCAGGCGCTCCTCTCAGGACAAGCGCTCCAGACCCTTCATCAAAATCAAATGCAAGGGTGTCCCTGCAGACAATCTGTGTTTGGAACTAACCCTCCCGTGCGGCCCCCGGCCGCGCCCCGCCGCTCTCGCTCACCCGTCTCCCCCTGCGCGCACCTTGGCCATGCGGATCATGCGCTTAGCGATGTCCAGGTCACCCTGGTGGTTCTGCCCGATCTCGGCGATGATGAAGCAGGGCTGGTCGCCGCCGACGCGCCGCCCGGGGCACAGCTCGAACTCGCGAACCATGGCGAGATGGCGGCAGCGGCACGGACCACCCGCGACTGCGCCGCCGCCCCCGGTCCCGCCGCACCTCCTCCCAGCCGCAGCCAATCGGCGCCGCCGCTCCCGGCCCCGCCGCACCTCCTCCCAGCCGCAGCCAATCGGCGCCGCCGGCGGGAGCGGACTCCCTCCCCCAGGGCCACCTCCCGGCCGGCAGGGGGCGCCGCGGCACCGCGCCCTCAGCGCTTCCCGTCCTGCGGCCGCGGCGGAGCGCTGCCCGCGGGTACGTTAGCGCTGCCGCGCGGTAGCGGCTGCCCGGGAAACATCCAAGAGACCCTTAAAAACTTCCAGGGTTGTTATTCCACCGCCTCCCAGGGAAACTAGTCCAATACCTAAGCACCCTGACAGTGACAATTATTTTTTTCGTATCTGTCTAATCTGAATCTTGCCTGCCTAATCTTAAAAGTCATTTCCTCTTGGCCTCTCACTGCAGGCAGGGCAGGAGAGACCGACCGCCACCACACTACATTCTCCGTTCAGGAGTTGTAGAGGCTTGAATGAAATAAATGCTAAAATGTTAAGCAATGGCTAACGCCACTTCTGAGATTATTTTACTCCAAAATTTTTTTCTGACTGATATGCAGATATACTTGTGATATTCTGGGCCTATCTGTGAGGTTTTAATGGAACTGAAAATCAGTAACTTCAATTGTTGCAATTTTATGGTAGGTTTGGTGGTGGTTGTTTGCTTGTTTTGTCTGGTTTGTTTTGTTTTGGTGAGGGATATGAAGCTGGGTTGAGTCTCAAGGCCTCATTGACACACAATGTTAGGACCACAGTTGCAGTACAGTAATTGTTTTTGCTTGTATTGACTGTTCCCCAGGAAGAACTGCATTCTTCTGGCAGACTGCAGTGACTGATTTAACACAACCTGCAGATTCTAAGCTGTGTAGTATTACATGAGAGACAGGCTAAGAAATTTCCTCAATTTCAAATCAGAAATGGCTTTGATGAGCGATATACTGCAAAATGTCAGTAGTTCAGACACACCCTTCTTTCCTTCTTTCCTGGAGCAAGTTCCTTGTTCAATCATCAGGTAAAGAAGTAGGAAAAACATGCCTCCAGAATACAAGTAATTAACTTCTGGAATAATTTTGCAATGACAGAATAATATTATTTTGCATATTATTGCCTAAAAATGATAGAAGACTGAGCCCCTGTGCTTTAAATTATTCAGTAGTAAAGCAGTAGAATTGAAGGTAAGATTATATGCAGTGATATATAGATATATAGATACAGATAGATAAACACACAGAGGCATATGTATACATATGCATACATATGTACATATACATATACATATATGCACATATATGTATTTCTAATGTAAAACATGAGAGTAAGAAACAAATAATAATAGTACAGAAACTGAACTATTCCCACTCAGGCAGTTTTACATCCCCCTAACACTTCCTAACAAAAGTCTGGCTACAAGAATTCCAACATTGTGTTCTGTAAAACTCTGTGCTCCTGGTGATGTCTAAAACCCTGGTTCTGTTGCAGGTTTGTCTTTTATTTCAGTGGGAGAGCCAACTCATGCTGAGGATTTAATGGATGTATTTATGGACAATAATGAGATGCATACATAGAATACAATGGAATACTTCCAGCTGGAAGGGACCTACAATGATTGTTCTGTGCAATTGCTTGACCATTTCAGGGCTTGTCAGTGTGATGGTTGTCACACCAATAGTTGTCACACTAAGCAAACTGAAGTTATGTGCAATAATGCTTTATTCAGGAATTACAGAGCTTGAGACAACAAGGGCATATAGTTTATGCACTCAGACACAGACTTCTATACAGCCCTAAAACTTGATTGGCATGATATAAGACATTTGAAGAGCCTTGCTCCTTGAAACAGATGATGTACTTGCAGCTTTGACATAGTTTTTGGGAAGAAAATTCCTTGATGATCCAGTGATGACAACAATTTGCCAGCAGCAATTCCTTTCAAATATCAAGATCTAGTACATTTCAGAAATGCATGAGTTTATCAGCGAATTTTAATTCTCTGGTCTCCTTTCCTTGGATGATATACTCTGCAGTTCAGGGGGCGTTAATTTCCCATGGCCATATAATTTATTTGTCTTATTCATAAACAGTGCATAAACTATATGTACTTGTTGTTCGATTGCTTCCTTGTCCTCCTTGTTATGCCTAAAACAGTGTTCTCAGCCCTTAAGACTATAATTCCTCAAAAACCAGAATCTGACTGCCAGTGGGATGTTTATAGTCTCGTGGCCTCTGCTTTTAGCCTGTACACATATACCATAGTCTCTGGTATTATCCCACACTTAAATTCTAGATCTAGATAACAAAAGGTACCCAACTTCGGTTTGCACTGTGTAAATTCACTCACACTAATAACAAACCTAACAGCCCGTTGTTCTTGTGGCCTTGCAATGCTAGCATTAGTTTTCTTACTAGCAATGACAGTGTAATTTTTTTATTGGGCCATCCAGACAATAGTGACAGGCAGTACATCTCCTTGTGGTGGCAGCAAAAATTTGATTTCTGCAGATTTTCTTTATTTCAGCCCAACATCTGAATTTTAGTTTCCACACAAGTTCTGACAAGCTAAGAAGACCAGCATGTTTCCCTTTTGCTCTGACCAGCCTTCTCAAGCAACTTTGAGAACAAGCCTGTGTACTGTGAATGAGTCTAGGTGCGCTAACAGTTCAGTAAAATTACAGTAATGGATTGATTTGACATTTCACCAGATGTTGTGGAGGTTAAGTAACTGTTTAAACTACTTCCACAGGAAGAAGAGGGAGATGGAGATTGCATAAAATATTTGGGAGGGGTGGCTGGGGTGATGTGAATGACACAACTCTTAGTGACAAACAGTGATTAAGAGTTACGGAGACAGGAAGGGATTAGGAAGGGAAAAGATATAAGGAGAAACTAGAGAAGAGTGACAGAATAAAGTGGTACTGGCAGATACTGGGCCAGTGGATTGCTGAGAATGCTGTGAAGCCCAAAAATCTGAGGAGCATAAGAACCTAGACTGAAAGTTGGGGTATAGGGGAACATGAAGGATACTGGTTTCGTGAGAAATGCTGCTGGAAATAGCAGCTGAGGGGACTGAATCATGAAACTCCAAGAGCCTTTCCCTAGTGCTATGAATATTAAGAGACAAATGGGGCTATAAATAGGGGGTCTGCATGAGAAAAAGGCAGATGATGGCTTCATCTTTTTTCCCCTAAAAATCACAAGTGAAGGACTATGATCCATTAGAACATATTCAAAATTGCTAAAGATTTAGCTACTATCAGTATATTGTCTCCCTCCTGCACAGCTATCTTCTCTCCTTCAGTTATTTCCTGAGCTGAAGGAACAGAGATCTCTATATTCCAACACTGTGTGTATCACTGGAGTGGGTGCACTGGCTTGCAATTTTTGACTTAAAACACATGACACAAAGCACACATTTAGGGCTATACAACCCTCAAATTATAGAGGTTGCTAGTTTTAAGATTTTTCAGTCATCATTTTTGCCTCTTTCAGCATACTTAGTGAACAGTTGATAAAATATCCCCCTCAAGAGAAATCTTGCCCCAGACTGTACCAGTTATAGTGGAGGTGACTGTCCTAGTCTGTATATCCTGTGTTTTACAAGACAGCAGGGAAACAGTGACCGAAGTTCTAGGGAAGAGAAAGCTGGTCCCTAAATCAGCCAGTTCTGGTTTTTGCCACCAAATTGCTGGATGATACTAGGCTAATCACTAAAATAAACTTTTCACATCTAATTGTCAAACTCAATTCTTATAGCTGGCTTATTCAAGGCATTATTGTTTAGTTTACAGATCTATTGAACTTTTGTAGCTACAAATCAGTATGAGAAATGTGCTGAAGTAACACAATACCTATATAAAATATCTGGTCTTTGGCATCTCTGAATTGGCATTTGGAATAAGTAGACACCATCCACTCTAATCTGGTTGTACATCAGTTCTACTCTGTAGCAGGAGAGGAGGGAGGAGAGTACACTCAGTAAAATGAGGGCAGAGAGGGAGAGGACTCATACTCTCACTTTTTTGAGAGGTGTGTAAGTGTAAATTATATACTTTAAGAAGCCTCCACATGATTATAAAAGGCATAAGGGAGAGCCATAGGACAGAAATAATACATCTGTTGTCAGAGGAACAGTTGAAAGTTGTGTGACGCAGATACCCGTGACACACAAAACAGTGAGAATAAACAAAATGTTTGTTTATCAGCTTAGCTTGGGGCTGTCAGTCGGTGCTGTGGGAGTGCCAGTCTACATCTCAACCTCCTAGCCTGCCTGGCTGACATCGCTGATCATTGACCTACTCATCATTACAATCTGTGGGCTGAGGTAATAACCAAACCCATTCCCAGCTGGTTTGCACATGTTAGTCACAAGTTCTGACTGTAAGAGGGATCTTGCATCTGGATCCAGTCACTTTCCTCCAGCAGATCAGTCTAGGTGTGCTGTTTCAAGGAAATAGATCTCTAACACTTGTAAGTATTAGAAAGAAAACTGAACTCTGACTGGAAAATAAGCATTCAAATAGATGCTACTGCCTTGATTACGCAGGAAAAAAAAAAAAAGTCAGGTTAATGTATTTTGTGATAAGGCAGCTGAATGGGTGCTTTCTATGTGTTCAGAATGTAGATTATTTGGACACTTTGACAGGGGAAAGTGGTGCTATACCTCACCTTCTGTATGGAATTCAGTTAGAAACCTGTTGCTGTTTTAGGAGGGAAATGAGAAAATCTTAGCAGATCCAAGAGTTTCAAAAGAGCTTCAAGAGCTCTTGAGTCAAACTACCTTTCAATGTTCTTCTAAAAATGCCAATTAATTAAAAAGGGAAAAAGAAAAATCCCTGTCAATAAAGAATGGCTTTTCTCTTCTACCAGAGCCTTCTTAACTCAACTTCAACTACTGCAACAGCCTGCAGTAAATTGTGATTTCTACTCAGTATGGGCTTCAACAGTCCTTGTATTTCAAGGGGCTGTCATTTATTTCAGGTTCTATTAAACCATTAAAAAAAATCACACTTTGAAAAGCAGTTTACAGAAGAAATAGAATTAAAGAGTTACTTTTATTTATACTTCTTTGTGTGAGTTGTTTCTATGTTGTCAGATTCTTTTCAACTTTTTGTGACCTGGGCAAGATGAATACTCATTTTGCACCTCATGGAATGCTTTTCCATTCATGGAATGAGTCAAATACAGAAAAGGTCACTGCTTCACTGTTTCTAAGGAAGCTGACAGGACTGTAAAACATAAAAGAAGAGGTAGATTATTTGCTAATGTTTCAATTAGTTTTACTTTCTTAGGAGGTGCAGAAGTTCCACATTCAGAAGTGATACTAAAATACTAAGACAATGTTTTGTGAAGTAACCTTGGGAATCCAAACTGTAGAACAAAGATGTAATACAGATTGTCCAGAAAACTTGATTGGAAACTAATTAACTGAACACATTTTCAAATATACCACCAAAGAAAAATTTTTCACTGAATACTTCTGATTGTGTGTGGGGGAATTTACAATTTCTGCTGTAAATTAAATACATCTCTTCAGTTATGTCAGAGACGATGATGGTGAGATTATAGGACAGAAAAAATGCTTATTACCTACACAGTTACAATCAGTTTGATGAGACAGGCTAGAAAGTTATCATCTGTGGAGAACTAATTTTTCTCTTAGGACAGTTCTGTCAGGCAGGCTGACAAGTCTTCCTTTGGATGTAAGAACTTTGCATGCAGCACATTCTACAACAACAAGAAACTATGAAGTGAAACATATGTGTTATTGTTTTGTGGAGATTCTGTTTAATCTTTCATTAGTGAGGAATTCAAAATATTTTTCTGTGAACTTGTTCTTGAAGATATGAATATGAATTGCCCTTAATCAGGCTTAAGAAACCCTCCCAAATGGCTTGTCAAAGATGACTGATGGCTGAGGGTCCTCACAATGACATCAATCATCTTCCTTGTTGGCATGGATGCCAGACAAGAGTAGGTTAAGCAAATTTAATACGGCAGGAATTTGAGGGTTCTTGCAGTCTTCAACAGTTCTACATGGAAATGTTTTTTTGTTTGTTGTTTGTTTTTGGTAATAAGCCTTTATCCTGAAAAGGTGAATCAATGACCTGGCTTGCAAATGTGTTCCAGAAATACTTGCAAATAGGCAATTTTTTCTTCTGCCCCTACATAGGGCTTTTTCTTCCTGATAATGAATGAGTTTTGTACCAAGAACTAAAACACACCCTTCTATCAATCACGTTCTCCCTTATTATTTCATACATCTCTTAGATCACCACATAAACATTGATTTCACCATCATTATAGAAATGCAACATGCTATAAGAGTTTTTTTCTGCTCATTTCCTCTGACTCCTTTTAGCAAAGCAGATACTCTTAAAACAAATGGTAAGGCATCAAAAGCCTAGTTCTAGTTTTTGTGTTTCCAGGAAGTAATAATCCATGCAGAGCCACATACTACTGTTTCAACTATCAGAAAGACACCTATCTCTACAGGGTGTTTGTATGCACCTAAATCAAACTCTCCACCTTGGATTGTGATTAAATTTGGAGCACCTTATGTTGGAGGTTGAATTTGTTTTTTTTGGTTTTTTTTGTTTGTGGAATTTTTCCCCATTGGGTTGCCAAGGGAACTAATTGCTGGGTGCTTATGGGTGCTTGTCCAAGGCAGGAAAGGAAGGGGTGGGGGGCAGTTGCTCTCTGGCTCCTGGTTT